>OCZR010077032.1:0-10902 GCA_900234385.1 Anemonia viridis
TGATAGAATTTCAGAAGATATTAGAGGGAATTTGGTTAACTGTTGACAAGAGCAATATTCTATATCCTTGTTTAATACCTGGCCAGCTTTGATTTTACGATGGACTGTACGTTCCTCTTCTGACATGACAGTATTTCTGATTGAAATTTGTGATTATTAGAAAAATTAGATATTTTTCTTCGGGAAAAGATAGGGGAACTGATTGCAGGGTTTCTTGGGAGGGAGATAGACTCGAACAAGCTTTAATTTTAATTAATTTTATTTGTCTGGGTCTTTTTTTGGAGTTGAGCATTGTGATATTACATCTCAAGATATTGAGTACAATTTTTTTCAATATGTTGTTGATCGATTTCATAGCGCGCGTGTTAATCCAACCCACCAAAAGTTTCCACTAAAATATTTCAGTAAATTACTAGCTAAAAGATCCTATTTGAATCATATCCTATGCAATTTAAGTTCTTTGAAATGTAGTCCTGAAATTCCTTTTATTTTTGAAAGCAACTGGAACTCTCTGAATACCTTATTACCGCTGATATCGGCCGTCATTCTGTAACGGTTTTGCCGGCTGAAAATCAGAGTCCACCTTTGTTATTCTTCGCTTTATATCCCATATATTTTGAAAACATATCGTAATGATAAATTTAGCGGATTTCTCCGAGCTGTTTAAGGTTATTGGTTTGAGTATTAGAATTTTATGGAAGATTTCGAGTCCATTGGAATTTTTCGACTGGTGTTTATCTTTGGAGGTGACATAATTCGTTGAAATCACAATCTTTTATCCTCTAAAAATACTATAAAAGAATACTAGCTATTTTGAGTTGATTTAGGAATCCAAATAGTCCTGAAGATGATCGCTAATCATTGTTTTTGGTTCAGGTTTTGAACGAGGATGGCACGATAAGTCATTTTTTAGACGCGAAGGATGAAAATCCACGAAACTGGATGGGATTTGTCAACTGCGCTCGCAACGAACAAGAACAGAATTTAGAAGTCTTTCAGTACGGTGGTAATATCTACTACAGAGCCGTTAAAGATGTCCCTCCTGATCAGGAACTTTTAGTCTGGTATGGCGGAACCTATATGCAATTTTTGGGCATTCCAGGAATCCCACCAGTCAACGACTACACGAGAAGAAGACGAAAAAGCCAAGCTGAACTTACGCCTTCTATCCCTCGTAAGTACTTTGCTTTCGCGCTTTATTTGAAACCTAATTTCACTGCATAAAGCTCCTTGGAACCCCTGTTCTTTGGAGGTTTATTAAGATAGATTTCCGGCATTTGGGTGGACTGTGGACTATAGCTCTTACAGTTAATAAAGCCGGACATTTTTCGATTCTCTCCTTGCGAAGTACGAGTGTGTTTTTTTGCAGTTCACTGATGATGTTTGTGTGTCTCTCGCTCTGAATTATTTTCCTACTGTTTCAAATTTGAACCAAAAAGATATCACACAAGATGTCTTAGTTCATTCTTGTGTGATTTGTTGCCCAATTCTTAGTGTGAGTCTTATTTAAAAGGCAGTAAACTGAAACTAAAGTGATAGTAAATACGCGGCCGTTTCTTGTCTAGCAAGTACACTCTACAATGACAAGAATTCTACAACCCTATCTTACTGTCCGATGTTATCTATCTCTCAAAACTACGTGAAATAACCTTCAATCTAAATGGAATCCTTAAAAATTCGGACCGTAAAATCGACTTAGGAGTTAAAGGATGTCGTCACGGCGTAGTCTTAAACAACTTGGCCGTAATTAAAAAACGGAGACATAAACTCATACACAAGTACTCAAATTATAAAATTTTTAAATCGGTTGAAAATCTAGAACCACAGAGGGATATAAAAGCAAGGATCATATCAAGTGGAAGTTCCAATTATTTTAATACCTTTTCAAAGAAAACTCCTTGAAAATTGTCCAATTATGTGGCGAAGGATGGAAGGGACAATAGAAATGGTTGTTTAAGTTTCGGGAGAATTGGACAAAAATACTTTGGATCTAAAAGCGTAATCATAAACCAATTTGGCTTTCACCGGTCAGAATATGCCATTTCTAAGTTTATTTTATCCATACTCGCTTATATGATCTCGAGATATTATCTGAAATCGTTTTTTCATTCACACATAGTCCACTTGTTTAGCTCTCTCACACCAGGAGCAATGCTAAGCCGTTTTTTCATTCGTTCAGAATTTGACGACTTATAAAACGACGGTCATGCAAGCCGACGCTTTTTAAAAAATAATTAATTTTATGTTCGCTTTTTTAAACCACTTAACAAACATAAAAAAGTGTAAAAAACTAAAAAGAAAAAGGTGAGAAAATAGAAAAACAATTATGAAGAGGAAAAAAACTTTTTCGAAGACTAATTTTGGCTTAAGGTCCGTTTTTTCAAGTGCGTTTTTTTAAAAGAATCAGGAACGCGCGCAAAACCAAGCGATTCATTTGTATTCAAGATTTACCGAGTTGAGTTTTTCGACGTGAAAGGAAGGGCAAAACACATGAATGTTGGCATTTAATTTACCTTGGACTGATCGACCAAGGAAATCAATTAGCGAAGTAAGAAATGAATTAATCATACTAAAGTATAATGATGTGTAAACGCACCAGATTCGGTATGTTTAACTGAGATCAATTAGTAAAGAGTTTATTTAAAAGAAGAAAGGGGTTTGACAAACATCAAATGTACGCAATGTCTAATGTCTTATTTCTTTCCAAAACCACCAAAAAAATAATAACCCAAACTATATCGAAGCTTGGAAACTTTGAATATTTCTGGGAGAACTTAGTTTTAGATCTAGAATTTGCTTTTTCCTTTCTTTAGAAGTCGTTTTTGCCAAATGGGATTATATTAAATTGTGGGGGTTCGATCAGTGCTGGGCAGGTGAACTTTTCTTGTTTTACTTTCTCGGTGATCCCTTTGTCGAACTGATAAAATCGCTCTGTTTTTTATGAAATACAATCTTGGCTGGATAGCCAACTACTTACCTTCATGTTAATCAAATGCTACAACAGAATGCTAAAACTCGTATAGTTTTGGTTGGGTAGTATACAAGTGAAGCGCGCGTATTTTGGGAATTTTGGCTTGACTTCATTATAACTCTCAGAAAAAAGAAAAAACCTTTTCTCGAGGTGAAATTGTTGCTGTAAACTTAATATTAATTACATAAAGAACAGATCCGGATTTTATTTTAAGAGAGAACTAAATCACCTTAAGGTACATTACAAACAAAAATATAAACAACTTCGACTTACATCCATCGTTTACTTTTCGAGATATGGAGGTCTTTATCTAAACATTTCCAAAGTGCTATGGTGTAGTGTTTAGTGAAGAATTTCGTCTAGCAAAGCGAGGAGTTTGTAATTAAAAAATAGAAAACAGCTCTGGCGAATTAAGCCTCGAGTTAATTATAATTTTTATTCTTCGAGCACCTGTACCTCACTTAATTTTTGCTGTGTTTTGGGAGATTAATTAGGGAGTTTTGAATGTATTCTTGTCAAACATGCAGGTATTCTGCCGTATCAGCTATCACAATTTCAATTGTCAATGCAAATGTTCGTCTGCTAATAAGAATAATTTCGGAGCCTATAGGAGCGCATCAAAATAAATGAATCGATGAAAATCAAATAATCATTGTAATTTTGCTAAGATCTACACCAATATTACTTAGGATATACAGGTCTTGATAATGAAACCAAGCCCTATAAACGTAAGACAGCTGTTCGGAATCAACGGTCTCTAAGTAATCTGAAAGCCGGGCCGAGAGGATTTACAAACTGACCGACGTACCTTCCTCCTTCTCAGTCTATGAATATAATTTACACAGTTCTGGGGGTTAAATAAAACCAGAACAATACTTGATTAAAAATATTGTCGCAATTTGAAGATGTATTGATACAGCACACGGACGAGGGTTGTTTGGAAAGATACCTTACTAAAATATACCCAATACTAAAAAGCCTTCTAGAAAAATTTAAATAACCCTTTTTGACCCCTCCATTCAATCCTTAAAGTCTTGTAAAGAGTAATTATCAAAGAGGTAGAAATTACTAATTTCGTACCTATTCCTTTGGCAGCTTAAAAAGTAATGGGTACTCACACTATATAAAATACGAATTCTAGTTTGAGTTATTTATATTTCTCTAACTGGTTCGAATTCCTTGTGTAGTTCGTGGTCTTCTTAGAAACATTTTGAGCACCTGGCTTTGATTCGTTAAGAGAAATCAGAACATGAATTATCGAAGAGAACTGTCTATTTACTTATAAGGAATTTCTATTTTTGATTCTGGTGCCTTTAATCGTATACAAGTTAAATCATTTTTTCTTATTATCCAAGAGATTCAGTGAAAAATTACATCGCCTTGGTTAAGATACCAAACTCTTATACGTAGACCATCTCGGTTTATCTTTAATCCTTCAAAAGTTGATTACAAAATTAATACGAAAACGAGTAATGATTACGAAGTATAGGACGAGAGTCATAAAAAACACTTTCATCGGCCCCCAGTGAAGTTGTACAAAAGAACATATAGAATCCATTTCCTTAAAGATTAAATTTCACATTGAATCAAGCACTTGGAACAACCAGGTGAACAAGGTTTTAAGCAAACTCTTTAGATTTCTGTGTGTACAAAAGAGCTATTTTACTTCAAAAAACACTGATAAAAAACAACTAAGTAAAATCACAATTGATAACATAAAGTCTGTTTTTTATAAACTATTATCTTTTTAGAATTTAGTGGTAATTCGAGTTCGGCGAATTGAATGCCCGATATTTTTTTGTCAAATTTAGCATTTCGAAAAATGTCAACACTAACTTTTTACTGCATTGTCCGAAAATTTCATCTTTTAGTTAGAGACTTCAATCTAACATCCTTGAAAGAAATTTATCCTCTCTCATCCGTCACGCATATACATATTTTTCGTTTTTACTTTAGTAATGACCTATCAGTCTGTTTACGCGCATTTCCGAGTATAATGATCTTTTCACAAGTGGAAATAAAGCTCAGTGCAGAACACTGTTCAAGACACACGTCTCAATGAGTAAATTAGAATACGTTCATTGTGTTCTTAATGTGTGGGTATAATGTACTCGGGGCGTAAACATTACCAAATCGATAGGAAATGCTTACTCTCATGCCACTCACACAACAACTTGTTTTCCTCAAGTTGATTAAAAGAAAATACAAAGGGCTTGTTTGTCTTTGCCGAGCCTAGTTTATGAATTAACAACTCATTCATATTTTTTTTATTTCCTTGACAGAGCCTGAATCTGTTTGCAAGTTTACCCAAGAAAACAAACCAAGCGCTGTGCCTGGAAGACTTAAGTGTACACTTTGTAGAAGAGGCTTTAATTCACGGAGTAATTTACGATCGCATATGCGTATTCATACCCTAGAAAAGCCATTTCAGTGCAAGTACTGCAAAAAGTCGTTCTCGCAGTCGTCGACTTTGCGGAATCATACCAGGTTACATACGGGAGAAAAACCTTACAAGTGTACTGTTTGTCATTATGCTTATTCACAACTTGCCGGGTTGCGAGCTCACCAGAAGTCTGCCCGCCACAGGCCGTCAAAGCTTCAACAGGAACGACTCGAACGCGAAAATGAAAGTTACTCTGAAAGAACAACAAGACATTCTATTGAGATCGATTCTTCGCTAATGGAGTGATTGTGTATATTTTGAATGTTTTAGAATTAATATAAGCACATATATATAAAAATTTAAATTGAAAAGCAAAATCTTAACCACAATAATCATGCAAATAAAATAATTAACAAGAAACCTCAGGACAAATTGTTCCCTTCACAAATGAAATTGAAAAAAAGGAAAAAAAATTGAAAGGAAGGAAAAAGAGAAGTGAAAAAATGAATGAAAGGGAAGAAAAAAACACCACAAAATAAGAACAAATTGTCCATCATATAGCGCCAAAAAACACTGTAAATCAAAACAAGAAATAGTATTTTGCTTGTTGTAAATATTATTGTAAATATTTTATACTTTTTGATAAATAGTTTTACCACAAGGATTGAAAAAAATAAAGCGGATTAGAATTTTACACTTTTGATTTACTACGAGTCTTTTTCTTCGAATTCCCCACCACCAATCCTTCTTGTTACACAATGAGAACCTTATGAAGAACCTTAAAAACACATAAACGAGGAATAGAATATTTGAGGTTTTATTTTACTTTAGTATAATTTATATTGTTTGTACTTTAAGTAAGATGGTGAGTCATATTTGAAAGACAGGCCCCAAAGTTTGGTTAAACATAATTTTAGTTTCAATTCTAATTAAGCTTTCTAGGTTTGACAGCCCGTGTACTCAACTCTGCGGAGACCTTCGTCGATTTTTAGACGATGTCATGTGAGTTTACTTCCAGATAACAATTACAGATCGAAGCTAAGTAAAAGTGGATGGCCAACAATGTCATTCTTTCAGGGCATCGGCTATCTGTTGAAGTTTATAACAAAGTTCTCGACAGAGATTTTTTCATTTATTCCATTTGAAGGTTAATCAGGATTTTCACTTTTCACTTAAGGTCTGAAAATGGTTGACAGGTGTTTTTGGGGGCACGTGTGGTATTTTACCTTGGCTGAATGCAAGCACAATAGATAGCATGTATATCACTTTTTCCCTATATATTTGCCTTGTGATATCGTAGGCGAAACATTACTTAGATGTTAGACAATTGGAATGAATCTCCAGTACCATCACCATCGTCATTTATGCAACCTATACCGGGTTTGACTTCTAAGATATCGAACCAACCTGACAAGGAGTAAAAAACTACTCGTCAATATACGATTCTTGGCCTTTTTCTGTGATCTTATTAAGGACAGCCCTTGGACAGTCAATACTCTCTGGAATAAAGCATTAGATAAGCAGCATTGATGTGATTTCCAAAGTCCATTAATACATTTCATCTGAAATCAATCGGCGAATACAATAGGGCTTTAAAACGGAAGCCACCGAATACTTATCTGGTATGAAGGACCAGTACTAAGGGCATAAACAACTTTGTAAAAACCTTCCAAATCTTTAATAAAGCTGGAACTCTAAAGTTCCTGTTTCAACGGCATTGAATAATAGATTTGCTCGAGGCCAGATGCGTCGGCAGAAGTTGTTTAATCGTTCGTAAATTAGACCAAAAAACAGTCAGCGAAATCGCTCAAAACTAATTGATAGATGGGGAGTTATCTAGAGGTCTTGGGGCAATTCTTTCGGCGTGTCAGTGTGTAAAAAGCTGTTCGCATCCGTTCCAGTATTAATTACTATTCCTAAAACACTCGTTTATAAAACCGTTTTTAAGGATACTCTAGACCATACGGGTCGTTATGTCATTCAAAACCAGTCTAAATGTAGTGATTACTTCCATGGTGACGTGTAAGAACTGAGCCGCTTACACAGATCTAGATAAATATCCCCAATTCAAGTGTAATTCATTAGTTGGAGCAACATCGACCTCCAGAAAACAAGAACAATGATTCCTTTTCTCTCCTAGATGATTTATAGACTAGAACAATACTTTCATGAATTGATTTTCTTTTAGTCTTATAATGTGTTGCTAGCATCCTTTTTGACCAAAAGAATGACTCGAAAAAAAATTTTTTATGCGTTTTCAAAATTAAAAAAAGTTAAGGAATTTCTAAGCTTTATTTCTGAACAATAATTAAGCTTAAAAAAATCAAAGTTCTATCAAAGTATTATTATTTTACCAAGTAAATTTCCTAACTATAAATTAATTCTAAATTTTGAAACGTACGGTAATAGTTGTACGAATTCGATAAAAAAAAAAATTGGTCGGGAATTTTATTTTCATACAACTCTAACCAAAGCCCTGAAAACCCCGACCGAAAAAAAAATTAAAAAACGTATATCTAAATTTTGAAAATTTAAATGAATATTCCCGAAGCGTGATTATAAGTCAGATATTTTGCGGATTTTTCACTCCACTTTGGAATTCACATCAACAATTGATTTTGTTTTCAAAGAATCTCACTAGGACAGGTTCGAGATTCCCTGATATAGGACTTTGACATTCCAAGATTTGAAGGTCGAAAAAGACGATAAGAGAAGAAAACGTAGAGTTTTAACAAGACTAAGACTGCTTCCGCGTCTACCCAAGCCAATATGAACCTGCCATAGTTTTTCTTTCACATCATCAAAACTTGTCAATATAAGTTAGTCGTTTAGATAACATGAACTCCACGAAACCAACTTACTTCCATTAATTCAGAGATGGATATTAACTCGTATTTCCTTAGATTAACCTAAATTGAACTTTGTTAAATCGGAAGTGTGATAACCCGAGTTTCCTAAAGGAAAAAGGTTTGTTTTTAATTAGAATTAGATTATTTTTGGCGCCCTTTTTTGGCGCGCATCACGGCGTTAGAAATTCAAACTCGCTCGAACCTATTCTAAGAAAAATATATAAAAACAATTACTACTCTACTTTTAGTTTAAAATATTTTAATTTCTAAAGCAACCGATTAATTTTTCAAAAAACTTGAGACTTAAAAAGAGCGAAATTTAGCAGTAAAATAATCAAGAATTTCGCAAGTTTAAGTTAACAACTTTTTTTGGCGACTTTGGTCGAGTAGCTCAAGCCATTTATGTGTCAAACGAGCCAAAATAATGTGAGATATTTTTTTGAATAATATTTCTGAAACTTGAATAAAAACAGCTATAGATGCTAAGAATTAAATAGGGATTTGAGAAGCACCTTTTGTCGATTTATTTTTTGTATTGACTAGAAAAAATGAACGACATTGATTGACGAAGACGTCACGTTGAGAGACAGCAAGACAGACACTTAGAGACTTTGCACGTAGAATATCTGATATTTTAAGTCGGGAATAAGACACGAAAGAACGATAATTAATTATAAATGGAAAAAGCAGATGATGAACTGAAAGCCAAGACACACAGAGACATAAAAAAAAACAACCAAAAATCATTAACCGAAAATTTAATAATTTTTTTTTGTAGTAAAATTTTAGGGAAAGGAAGAGATTAAGAAGTTTAATGAAATATTTTTATTCCAGTTGATGAAGGTTGGACTTCAGTAAAATGGCGGCTTTTTTTAGTTTTCAGATCAAATTAATTGGTTTAAGCCCATACATTAGGTTTAATTTTTCTTCAGTTAGTTTACTCTGGACGCCCATATTGTTAAAATATTGTTTAAAGAGATTAATTGAAAACACTGAATTGGAATGGAATTTGTAATGAGCATTTTCGTTTTTGTTATTTAATAGTCGCTCAGATCTATGTTTTTCCTCATCACGAGCCTTAAGCAACTACAGACGTTGTAGTAATATACTTGATAAATGTTAGCGAAAAGTAAAACAGTTGCCATAACGACTCAGATCAGTATTTCATTGATTTTTTTCAGTCTTAAAATGAGGGCTTTTAAAGTTAAAATATCTTGACGGCACCACATTTTGTGGATGTATTGTTTTTCAGAATGTTGTTGTTTTTTCGCTAAAGCGTTACTTGCTTATTTATTTTCACACGCGTGTGCGCAGACCATATGCGCAGAAACAAAATTTCACTCATGGCATATTTGGCATTGGGTTTTTAGGTTTAAAGTCAAGCAATTTCAACTAAACGCCTCCAATAAAAATTAAATAATAACTAAAACATATTTGTCAGTAATTTATAAAAGATTTTGATTTATATTACGTACAAATATCAAATTCAATAATGTATTATTCATTCTTCTCTTGGCCGCCATTTTGAAAAGTAGAGGACTAGTTTAATGTAGCTTCCTTGATTCAAAATGGCCGCCAGCCAACTTCAAATAAACAAAGTCGTTATTTAATCCGTATTTCAGGAATTCTTCACAGAAGGCTTTAAATATTTATCAAAAATGTATCAAATCAGAATTTTTCTTTCATTATTGTAAATTTTTCTGAGGTAAAGATTGCTCAAGAGTCAAGAGTCATATTTGAGCGAACGAGTTTTCAAGATGGCCGCCAAAAAAATGCAAGTTATATATAAATGTCGAGTTTTAGGTTTAGTTTTTAAGTAGTAATATTCATGTAAGTTCTCAAGGAACAACAAAACGATGTTCTTTATTTTAGCAGAATCCACTCTTTACATTATTCAACTCATAAAAGCTTTAGCAGTAAAATTCCACTTCTGGGTTACCTGTGGTAATGCATATCATTTCTGATTCCGGATTCACTAAATAAAACTTTTAAAAAAATTGTAGATTTTATTTTAAGTGTAAACAATAACTGGTAATCCGATGTTAAAGATTACTTTTTTTTCATTAATCCAGCGACAAACGTCTTGGTAGCTCTTCAAATCCTGAATGAGTTAAAACTTATCAGACTTTATATTTAAAAACAATTTCAACTTGCTCTGATATAAAACCTTTTACAATTTATCTAAATAATATTAGTATATGCAAGTAAAAAGAGGCTTAACTTTAATATTTCAAAACTGATAATTGAGTTTTCAAACAATTGGCACCAGTAAATTTTGGTTCACTAATCTCGAGATTTTGCTTTTTAGATCAGTTATTATAATCGAAAACAAATGGGATTTCCTTGTAATTAACAAAACACACAAGCTCTTTCTTCTTTCTTTTGTTTTGGTGCTTTAATTTACAGCAACGAATGAACATTAAAGTAGCGGAATAAATCGACTAGTCAAGATACTTGGAGTAGAGTTTTCCATCCCGTATTACGTGTCATTCTCTTGAACAGTATTTGTTTTTACTCAGGGTAAATCGAAAAGATACACACACAATTTCTGTATCAAGAAATGCCCTGAAATGCCCCAGTGTTTGATTGCTGGCAATTCTTTCAACTCTAGTTCCTTGAGTTTAAAATCTAACTCGAATTTCACCCTGAAAAAAATACTGCTTTACTAACTAAAGTCAAGGACTTGCCTTCAGTTTAAT
>OCZR010077377.1:13218-24083 GCA_900234385.1 Anemonia viridis
ACCCTCTGTTACAGTAGACAGGGTGTAAAGGCTGACCCCAGGCACGTATTGTGTAACAACGTACAAAGTGGTATCGGTGAGGTAGCTGTCTTTAAGAGTGAGGATGTTGTTGTGGTTGCAGGTGCGCAGGACCTCGAGCTCCATCACCAGGTTTTTCTTGTCTGATTTGTCAAGTGAGATGGTCTTCATGGCATATTCTTCACCCTGAAAAGAAGATAAGGAACCAGAAATGTTATGAGCAAAATACAAACTCTACTTTTTGGTTTTGTAGACAGGATGCTCACTGTTGTTGTTCTAGCGTCTCGGTGGAAGTGATGTGTAAATCACAAACCTGTTTCTCAGTATACCCCATCCCCTTTCCTTCTCTCTGTATTTTGCGTTTATTTATTTATTTATTAGTGACATCCATATAGCGTACATGTATATAAAATTACAAACAAGAGAAAAGAAACAAGAATGACAAGACAAGTACACTATATGAGGGGAGAAACGAACGGACTCGAATTCCCAACTAGGTTATCCCCGATAAGGTTATCCCCGTTAAGATAGTACAGTTTTTGTCCAGGACTGACAACAATGATTAAGTCTAACCATAAACTATGGTCTAACACCATGATAATGCCTTAGTGGTCCTACTTGTCTTTCTCTATTATGAGTTCAGTACCTGTGTTTCATTGTGTCTTGCAAGGTAAACCTTCCCAAAAGCTCCTTCACCAATCTCCCTAATGATGTTATAATGCGTGTTTGGATGGTAGCGCGTATCACGATGGAAGTATTCCAATACACCTTTCCAGTCCTCTTGCATGTACATATGTTGAACGCTCTTTTGTGAGCTGAGTACGATGTCGGAAACATTAACTTGGCTTGCCTCACTAATAACAACAAGAAATAAAAATAAGAATCCTACAATACAGCTGTATATGAGGCTTTGCCCTTCTTTAAAGTTTAAGAATGTGAGATGAAATTGCTTCCAAATAAGGCATTTACAGATTGGTATCCAGTAAAGGACTTACAATTGCTAGTTGAGGAGATATCTAGTACAAGATGCCTTTGAAGAACATTTGTAGTGCAGTGTTGTTGGCATGGAATTTTAAAAGTGGAAAGGCCTAGTCGGCATGTCACTATTTACCTTAATGTCCTTTGTGGTAGTGGTAGAGATGTTGTAGCATGAGGCATTGATTTGAGTGAAGGACATGTTTGGCTGCACGGCTCTGTTTTGGAATACACAGAGCGCAGTGAAGATGGAGCAGCATCCTGCTTGATTTCGTTTGTGGTAAAGGCAGGTGTTTTCTCATCGGTGGCTGTAGGAGCACAAGATGGTGGAGGGCTTTGAGGATTCTTCGGCTTTACCTTCCTCAGACAGAAGATTTCTGTAACCATTAAATAAGCATGGTTAGTTATTTTATGCGCACAATTTGTAACAAAAAACAAAGCAGATATAATATTGATTAGACTCTTACTCTTTCGCCTCCAATAGCCTCTGATGTTGTTGTTGAATTTAAACAATTCCCTTTCAAGCTGATCTATAGTAATCTGAAATGAGGAAAATCAGTTGTAGTAGAGGTTTTGTGGAATTAGTTAATATATACCGGCTATTTGTTTGAACAATCCTGTAATTTTTGAGGAGTGCGATGTTTGCAAACATCTTTAATTATAGATGGGTCAAACTTACTTAAAACTGACCTAAGCAAATAGATGCTTGATAATAATTTGATAATTCAAACTATAAAAAAAATATCTTGTAAATGTTCGATATGATATAGTTGGTAAATGTCCAAAGCGAGAATCAGTTATTGCATGGAAGTTTGGGGCATTTTTTTCTCATGAACTACGCCCTTCAATTCTAAGTGAATCAGACACTTACCGGTTCTACTTCTTGAGGTTTTGGTTTACTGTACACGCATCCCATCTTTAAATGCTAAAATTCTTAATTCAACTTTTGTTAATAAGACTATTTAATTAGATTAGTATCCGCAGCGCAGAACAACAGTGTTTCGCTAACGAAGAAAACTATACAAATGAGGAATCGCTGAAGAATTGTGAAGTCATAGTCAGAAACTACGTGTTTGCGCGCGCGGATCTTAACTAGTTCCTAGGCTCTTCCGGCACCAAAACCAATCTTAAATAGACAGTGAATATTGAACATTCTAAACCTTAAACAGAGTCTTCCTTACTCACTCTGTGTACTCTATCGATCTATCGAAGAGATATTGTCTTGAGTTTTTGGTATTTTTTTAATCGTTGTGGGATGAAAAGCGCGCGCTTTGTATTTGTCGCTTACGCTTGACATCTTCCCATATAAGGAATCTGGGAAGGTTGCGCGCGCTTTTTGTAACAGCTGTTTTACTTTTGTTTAATGTTGTTTTCTTTGGTATTAATTCCTTGCCTTTGACGTTTTCCCCCTTTTTTTCTCTCCTCTCCTCTCCACTCTCTTTTCGTTTCCTTCTGTTTCCTTTTCTTTGCTTGCTCTGCTCTCTTTTTCGTTTCGTTTCGCTTCGTTTCCTTTCATCTCCTCTCCCCTTGTTGTACGTTTATTTTTTTCCCCGCATATAATTTCTATTCTAAAACGAGATTTTGTTCCTGTAATCCATCGTTATTGTTTTATTCCAGCTCATCCTAGTTGCCACAGAGTTGACCTTGGACAAACTGCTCACCGCCAAATCCAAATCATCTTCAAGTCTTTCGCCTGCAAGTTCTCCTAGAGGGTACTTTAATACACCTTATTGAATCATCATCCCTTTATTCGAGACTTAGTTAACATACCATCTCGTTGTCTTTCAGCGGTGCTACTGGCGTGCCACCAATTCATGTCGGTCCAGGGATCTCTAACAAGTTCTTGATTACTGATGTAGAGTATCTACACTGTATTGCACTGAACAGGAATATCCATGGTGATAGTTGGCTGGAAATGGCTATCAGAGGTATTCCATGAAACATTGTTTTGAACGTTACCGGAGTGAATGTGGTGTGCATGGAATCTTGTGGTAGTGTGTGTGACAGTGTCCACTTTAGTGTGAAAGCGCTTGGACGACTAGACACTCGAATAAAGTGATTTATTTCGTTTGATTCTCATTTCATCGGGTAGTAAGGGTGGCGTGGCGGAAAGAACATGACAACGGTCATTGTGATAAAGACGCTGCTTGCTGTAATGAGTTCCATTCATTCATTGCAGTTAACTGGGCAAAAGCCAGGTATCTGATGCTTCAAGGACAGATGGAAATAGCCATGCTCTACCTTGACAGGGTAAGAAATATGTCAACCCAGTGTTGGTCCAATCCAGTACCAACTCTTGAACTGCTAATAATTCTCGTTTTACTACGGAATCCACCGAAGTGTGGGATTGTCGTTAAAATTCATATGATCGCCCCACCCACAAACATCAATGTTTTTGTCTACATTCTTTTCTCCACGGGGCGGTATTCTTTTGATACTTTCCTTCTCCGCCAATTAGCGAAAGGATGCCGACCCGTGGAGAAAGGAATGCAGATAAAAACATTGTTGTGGGTTGGGCGATCATATAAATTTTAACGCGGACAATCCCCCATTTCGGTGGATTCCGTAGTATGTGTATCTTGTTATTTAAGTTACTCTTTTCTCTAAAAGAAGAAATAGAAACAAAAATGAAGGATGGTGATGATGATGACGACAGTGATGATGATGGTGGTGATGATGATGATGATGATAATGATGAAGACGGCGATGAAGATGTTGCTGATGGTGATGATGATAATGCGGATGTTGATGATAATGAATGATGATGATGTTTTTGGTGATGATGATCTTTTCCCTTCATATTTGTTTAGTGTACCAAGCTTCTTGCAGTCGAAGTAAGTCCACTTGCTGAGCCAATCACAGTGAAGCTTGTCAACTGCAAGATTGATAACAACATTACCCTTGGTAAGTCAAGATAAAACGTTCCGAGGATAATTCTTATGCTGTGGATAATACATTTCCTGACAAACGTGTTGTCACACTACAAATGGTTCACTACCTCTCATAACTAACCTCCGTCCCCCAATAGCTGTTATTACAGTTGAGCCCGCATGCCAAAACCTTTTGTTTTGAGGATCATCCAAGTGAGGCTATCGGGTCGATATAATGCTTCTTGTCTCATGTGCATCTCATGTGCATGCATTCTTAATAACAGCTATTCAATGTCGAGGTGTGGCTAGGTTGTTCTGTTCCCTGCCAAACGTTTTAGGAGACACATCTTGATCACCCATAACTGATACGGGTGGGGGTTCGTGGGTGGATTGAGGGTGGAGGGTTATGTTCTTATGATCATGTGCTGCATCTTTGTTACATCTGCATCTTTCGTTCAAAGCTGAGATTTTTGTCAACATGGTAGATTCGACTTTCTTCAAGTTTCCTGACCTTTGTATATCAAAATCTTCCCTGAGACTAAGATTTTGCATTCTTGATAATATTGACGATCGCTTTCTATTTTTGAGTTATATTAATATGTACAACTGTTTGTTTTATGGGGGGGTTGGGCACCAAGCAAGGGAATTAGGCAAGAGATGAGGGTTACCTACAATGGAGTATCGTCCCTCGGATGACGGGGGGGAGACGGTCATTTCTTAAGGCACACACTCGCCCCGTTTTAAATGATATAATCTCCGGTATGTTTGACTATGTGTCGGTCTTCTAGAACACGTCCACAAGAAACTTGAATCGCTACAGCGATGCCAGTCTCTCGAAGAAGTAAGTGTGAAACCTTTGCGCTTTACATCGCTTCACCACTGTGAACTCACTTGCCAGCAATATAACTGTAATATTTAGGTCCATCGTCTGTATGAACTGGGACACTATGAAGACGTTGTTCAGCTCTTGATTCCTACACTACACCAGCCACAACCAAAGACCAAGGTAACAATGCTTAAAATGGGTATACATCTATTTCAAAACGTTGTCGGGCAGAGATCTGAAATCTGTGACCGAAATGCATTATGGGAGGCTAGAGAAACTTCTAGATTTCTGATTGGAAGGCCGCGTTCGTGCCGTGAGCTTTTCTGTCATAGTTGTCTTTGTCGTTGTTATTGCTGTTGTCGCTACAGTAATTGAAGAAGTGTCATCGTACGCCTGGTATATTTTCTAGGCAAGTGAACTTGGTATGTCAATACCTGAACGTCCTGCTCAACTGCTGCTGCTACAAGATTCCTTAATAAAGCTCAAGGAATACAAGGTAAGCAAATTTGTTCTGGAGAATAAGTAAAAGAATACATGATACAGAACATCTTCGGGGGTGGGGGACGGATCTTGCCGCTGTTTTCTCGCCACATGAAAAAGTACAGTAGTTTTAGTTTTGTTAGTGAGAAACGAACGAGAGAATTTTGCCTCTTGGTTCCTGAGATTGATGATAAAAATTAAAGCGATTAAAATAATATATGAGATTACTAAACTAAGTAAACCACAGAAGGCAAGAATGACGAGAAGAAAAGAAGGGAGGAAACATCTAAAGTTTATTAAGCTTTGACTGTTGTATCACAGCATGGGGGCAATCCCAACAAGCTAAGCTTTAATTGCTTTGAAAGATCAAATTGGAACTTAGCCAAATGGAAGAAAAAAAAGAAATAGTATAGCGGATCTAGCTGTTGACCATTTTCGAAACTCTATATGAATTCCCAGATTGCCAATTTTTTCAATTTCTGTTTCTAGAAATGTTTAGAATGCACCGAAGTGGCACTTAATGAAGCGGTGTCCCAGATGAGTCCATGTGAAGCTTGGTCCACCACTCTATTACGGCTTTTCCAATGCGTCAACACGTAAGTAGCACCAGGGAGGTTGGTAGCACTCATCACGTTCTTGGTAGTACTGTCGAAGCTCTCCTTGCGAGCTTCACCTGTGTTTCAAAAGGTATTTTTCGTTCTTTTGTCACTGATTAAGCGTGGTATCACATCAAGCAGGCTCCTTGGCCTTATGTAACCCTCCTACTTAGCGGTTTCCATACGAGAGGTAGACATACGACACTGACTTTAGCACGTTCACGGTACAGCATTGAAGTTGCTTCCAATTGTCTTCAGTGATGTACCCAATCACATGCATCGCGTAGTATGATTATGTCCAGTTAAAACGTCAATCTTCTCATGAGGCGAAGGAAGGTATTGACAACAATGGATGATAAGGCGGTCGTCTTTAATATTACGAGAAGATTGTTATTGTTATGAAAAGATTGACTTTTGAACTTGGCCTAACATACGGTATGTCGACAGTACGCTACGAATTTGTCGTAATCGTATCTCATCCATACGGTTTGGGGGATTTTTGAAGTGGATGGTGACCACATGTTTCAGGGAATCCGATTTTAGAAGTTTCACTTCCCTGTTTGTAAAACTATTTCTTTTTCAGTTGTATCGATGAATCCAAGTCCATCCTTGATGGTTTCTCACAAGTTAAACTACAAAGCCTTACTCTCAATATTATAAAGGTATATTGGAAACGCACCAAATTTGTATTTAGCTGTGCGTTGCAGCCTGAAGTATTTTGTCATCAGATTCCTGACTCAGTTCAGGCTGCACATGGAGCTAAAAATAGTTTTCCAAATAATTTGCATTGGGATAAACCTATGTATGGAAGGTATGGGGCTCTCTTACTTCATACTGTCTTTATACACGGCTTTCAAAAATGGCGATTTGTCACGGCCGCCGATCTGGGATCTGGGACCGAAATATGGAAACGAGGTATTCCAGGCCTCAATTCATCATTCGTAAGTTGTGTAACATTTCTACCGTTTAAATACGCTCCGGGTATATCATTTGAAACAACGTTTGAGTTTGACGCCATATTGAACGAAGCACTGAAACAAGCGTAGCCTGGAATACCTCGTTTCCATGTTTCGGTCCCAGATCCCAGATCGGCGGCCGCGAGACAAATCGACATTTTTGAAAGCCGTGTATTAAACATGGATTGTAAACATTTGTAAGACTACAGCGATATCTGCTAATACAGGTTATAGAAGCATCGATTTACTCCTCTGATGTGAGTATGGAACCACCACTAGCCACGGCTTTTCCTTGGGTCTTACTTTGCAAAATCATTAAAAGGTACGTTTATTCTTCTAGCTAAAAACCATATCATTCGATATTGTCTATACATTGGGCAAACACAAGGCACTCAGTCGAGGCTGCGAGGTTTAAATTGGAATAATCCTATATACGTCAATACCTTGGAGCTATATTGGTTAATCAATAGGTTTTGAATTCTTTGGTCCCTTTGAGCTTCCTTGCCCCCGCTTTGAGTCGCTTCAAAAACGTTATAAGGCTTTTGCTCTCATGGGAATAGAAATTGTCAAATGAAACTTGAGAAAATCCTCAAGAGGCAAGCGCTCTCGCTTTTACGCAATCCTTTCTTTCCTTGAAATGTTTACTCAGAAATAAATAGTCTTTTCCATCCATCCATATCTCACTTTTAGTAAAGAAAATGACGAGGAAATGGAAATTGACTCTACACCAAAACCGAGCACCCCATTGCCACCTATAGTAGACAGTCCTCTTCCTGGTGTTGGTGGAATCCCTGACAGCAATACTGACGCTGTTGGCTCATCAAATGATGCGCCTACGTTATCAAGTACGTTGCGTTTTCTGCGGACTGCACATGATCATCTCGGAAGGTAAAAATAGTCTAATATTCTCAGTATCTACAGTGCCATGAATATCCAATGAGATATGAAGAAGATGGAAAAAAAATCCAGTGTATTAAAGTGTACTGCGGGTCTTATGCACCACGTCATGTCGGTGGGGAGGGGGATAGCAACCAACTTCTAGACGACGGGACAGGCTTTAAATTATATAACGCAAATGATTGTGGTAGGCCGGATATCCATTGCTATGTTAATTTAATGGTTTGTTTCCGGAACTGAGAACATTTTTAAGATTCTAAAGGCCCGCACTGGCGATCTTTGCGGCGATTAGATTGATTTAGGTTAAGACTTTTGTTATATGATAATTGTGTTTGTTCGCAGGAGAGGCTGGTGTTGTAACAACGATGGGATTTTCTTGCTGCTCTATGTTGAACTGTTACGAGAACAACTTTCCAAGCCCAATTTCTCCTCCAGAGAGGTTAGTGGAATACTAGTGGAATACAATTAATAATCAATGCAGTGATTGAGCCAGGCTGCGCAATTGCGCCAATCCCGCAATCAAATGTATTCTGTCCCTCTAAAGCTGCAGGAAAGAGTCCACTTTACTCCCAAGAAAAAGCTTTTACGGGACAGATTCAGCTAAAATGACCCTTTTCTGGAAATCCTGGCTCAAACACTGATCAGTGTAATCTGACGAATGATGCACGGTTGTGCTTCCTTCGTCATTAGTATCAGTCATTAGTATTTGTGGCAAATGTAAATTAGATGACACAAACATCGTTTGCGAATCCAAGATATATTTTTTCCGAAAACAAGGCTGGTCACAGCCGAAAAAGTACGTCATTTGAACGCGAATATTTTCAAATTGCTCAATTACATAGCTCTTATTCACCGAGTACGAGGTCCGTACCGCACGTTTTTCACGGAGTTTTTCCCCCTGTCTTATGGCACGAGTGGTGACTGCGAAGTCACGCACGATAGTCCGATGCCCAACCAACCAACCTGGTTGTGATTACATGGCTTGGAACATGTTATAACGTGTCTCACGAAACCATTTAACAAATGTACAATAATAAAAATGTTTCACCGTTTCAGGACCTTGTGCGTGACCTGGAGCAGTGTTTTCTATGTCTGTATGGCCATCCGTCCAAGAAAGCGAAGGTAACTTTAGCTGTTACAATTTTTAAATTAAAATTAGTTTTCGTGGTTTGAAATCAATTAATAATTTCTACCAATGTCGCAAAAAGTATAAACGCTGACTGCCTCGCCTGCGTGACTTGCCTGCCTGTTTTTCTTTCTTTCTTTCTTCTCCCTTTCATCCTCTTTCATCGATACTAAGTCATTATAATTCCCCTTACCACCAACGCCGTCTCACATATTTTTGCTCGTAACACATCCTTCTAGCTTCGTGGACTTCAAGAGCACAACTCATGTCAGGTAAGATCAACGGAAGTTTATTTGTAATGTTTAATAATCTCAAGCGCGTTTCCACGGAAAATGACAAAAGTGTAATTTCCATCATCTGCTCAGTATAATGTAGACTAGCTGTTGTTTCATTTTTAGATTCCCTTAACTTGGCGTAATTCTGCTGTAGTCTTTGACTACTTCAAGCCTCCTGAAATACCAACCTTTGACTCCAAAACCAACACAATATCAACCGAGGTGGGTGGTGTTTATTCATCTTACGACACAGGGATAAGACGAAAAATACAAGCAACAAAGTCTTGCAGAGCGAATTTTGGTCGTATTTTTATATACGCACTCGTAGAAATGACTTCTACCTCTGCGCCAAAGGCATGCGACATTTTTGTTGGTGTTGATGTTGTCGTTGTTATCGTTGTTGCGCGAGCAACATCCACTCTGCAACTACGAGCAACAATACAGTAATGTTGCGCGACAAGTTGCACAATTTTGTTGCTCGTATTCCACATCTTTAAGGAGTTCTTTTGGCAAGATAATCAAAATATGACTGCAAGAGAAAAAAAATATTTAAAGAAAAAGTGCATTTATTTATATTCATTTTTCTTTCTTTTATTTATTTATTTATTTTTGTGTTCTCAGGTTCAAAATCTGATGCGCCGAATCACACTCGTCGTACCACAACTCGAATTAGAAGGTAAATAATAAAAATATTAACCGCCGGAGTTTCTCAACTTTTTAAGCTTAGACGTATTTTTGGGTCCAGCTGCCTACTCACCCGGTCATTTTCAAGGCATATACTTAGCACGATTTGAAAACAAAATTAGCACTAACAAATATATATCCATTAATCATGCCATTTGCCTTGAGAAATGCCCTCAGTGCGCCACCAAATGACCATGTAAGTAGATCTTGTGACGTCATTTTGGTTGCAACGCTTGCACTATACCATGCACCATTCAAAAATGGTTCCCTGTTATTTTTGATCCTGATTTTGATATGGGAATGAATTTCAGCACATATCATCTTCTAGAAATAACCAAGTAAAAGTTCATTCCATACGCACTTTATAGTATACCAGGGGAACTTCATGATAATACTTCGTGCTGCGCACCCATTGGTGCCTTCAAAAACTGCTATGTCTAATTTGAACGAAACAAAGCAAGATTGCTGCACATTCATAAATAGAATGAAAGTGTTTGTGTTTGGCTAAAGCAGCCCAACACATCATTACTGCATATCCGCTATACATATTACTTGTTATTTTGGTAATTTGCAGCCATTTCGTTCGATGATGTCCAGGCCTTTATGGAAGGTGTTAACGACGTGGTTCCCAAGCTTCCTGATAATTTAGCATCAGTTAAAAGGTACTCTTTGTTTAGAAGCAAATTGCCCATTTCAAACCATGTGATGTTTACATGACGGTCTCTGGAGAATTCTTTCTTTATCTTTCTGAAATTTATTCCTTCATATTGAAAGAAAGAATTCTCCAGAAACCATCATGTAAACATCTCATGGTTTGAAGTGGGCAATTTGCATAGGAAGTCTATCCATGGTCCATTCATTATAATATGTATTTTAAAACAATATACGCTCTGTTTCCTTACTTTTGTCTTAGGCCTGTAGTCAGTGAACTTTTCTATTTGTTGGCTGATTTTTACTTCAAGAACAAAGAATTTAGGTCAGTAACAGTTAAAAGATAGTAAATTTTACAATGGGTAAATTAGTAAATAAACGTTAATCTACGTACGATACCGCAAAATATAATCAAGCAAACAAGCAAAAGAAAAAGAAATTGATAGATGGGATGGGATTAGACGGGATGGGATGGGATGGGATGGGATGAGATGGGATGGGATGGGATGGG
>OCZR010077442.1:0-12696 GCA_900234385.1 Anemonia viridis
TGGTGTGTGGTGTCGGTACTGGTGTGGTGTGAGTACTGCTGTGTGGTGTCAGTACTGGTGTGGTGTCAGTACTGGTGTGGTGTCAGTACTGGTGTGTGATGTCAGTACTGGTGTGTGGTGTCAGTACTGGTGTGTGGTGTCAGTACTGGTGTGTGGTGTCAGTACTGGTGTGATGTTCTGTTCTGACGTGTGACTCTGATTTTACAGGCAAAACGAGTCTGATTATTCAAGTTCCAGCAAATATTCACTTAAGAATGTTAAAAAGGTATATAGAAACATCTTTTCTAGTTTGTTCATTTTTTAATGTATCTACAGTCAATCAGCCTTATTTCAACGTTTCTTTCTGTTCATGCATTAGCTTATTCCTCTTTTTATTTACCCACTTCTCCATGCATCCATCCAATCCTTCCACTTACTTACTCACCTATCCATCCATTCATCCATCCATCTTATAAATCCGTCAAAGTATCTTTCATGACCACACGAGTGGCCCTGAAGCTTAAATCATTCAACCGGAATCCTGATGGTCATGGGTTCGATACCTGTCATGTGGACTTGGATTGTTTTTCCGGGCCTCTTTCAAAGCTAGTGTCTATTGAATAACTTTTCCATCCTATCTTTCATTTATTGATTGATTTATTCATTCATTTCCATATCAATCCTAGGCATGTATGTCTAACAATACCATCAATGAAAACAGCGTTAAAACTGATAAATACCAGACTGATTCAGATAGTTTGATCAGGTCTGAGCCACCAGCGAGCGTCCCCCAAAAGGCCCAGAGTGAGTCAGAAGAATTGTTAGTTGGAAAAGAGAAACAAACCCATGAAGCTGTTCCAGAGAATTTTGCTCACACTGAACCATTGATCGTCCCCCAGTTGGTCCAGAGTAAGAAAGATGATGTGTCAGACAAAGCAAGACATTCTCTAAATGAGTACATTCGAAAATACGAGCTGGACTCAGATTGGTTGAACGAATTTGACCAAGATATAGATGACCTTATCAAACAGGGACACAGGGAGTATGATCAAGATGAGTCGGACAGAGAAGATGAAGCAGAGAAAAAGGTGAAAGAAGAAGAACCCTTCAATACTTGGGCCAGTCTTAAACACAGATTCAAGAGAAATTCAGATGGTTTGTCCCAATCTGACCTAGAAAATCTCCCAAAATTGACACAAAGCAAGAATGAAGATGTGTTAATTGACGCAGACAAAGCAAGAAATTCTCTGAATGACTTCATTCTAAAATACGAGTCTGATTCAGATTGGCTGACTGAATTTGACCTAGATGTAGAAGACCTTATCAAACAGGAACACAGCGAGGATGATCAAGATGTTGCAGATAGTCAGGACAAAAAAGGAGAAGGCCTTTCTGATGGAGAAGATTCTTTAAGTACTTACTCTAGTCTACAACATAAGTGCAAGACTGATTCAGATGTGTTGGCTGACTCTGACCTCGACAGCTTCCCAAAACAGGTTGAGAGCGAGTCAGAAGAAGCATCAGAATCAGACAAACCTCCAAGTGACTGCACACGGGAATATAACTACGATGCTGATGTAGATGGATTGACTGATTCTGAACCAGAAAGTGTCCCCAACCAGGATCAGATGGAGTCAGCTTTCTCCGATGAAGAAAAAAAAGAAGGCAATCGTCATGTTTCTCCCAACTCCAAACTTGAACTAAGTCTTGAATGTGAATCAGATGATTGTGCTAACTCTGTCCCCGAGAACCTTCCTGAGCATTTTCAGAACGAGGTTTGGTCTGATGAAGAGGGAAAAGTGCAAGAATCCAGTTTCTCAATAGGACTGAAGAATCTTGAATGCAATTTTAAAGCTGTTTTAGACGACTTTGCTTTATCCAATAGCTCTGACCCGGAAAGCAACATCAAGGATATCAGAAGTGACCTAGTAGATGAGTTTCAGGAAGAGGAGAAAGTTGAACTTTCAAGAAGTGGCAGCAGCATTGGATCCAAACTTCGCAGATTCAGCATCGAACTGATTGAGACAGATGGATTGTTTAGCACTGATTCCGAGGCTGAACGCGTCTCCAAAGATGCTGAATTAAGGATTATATCTGACTATGATAATGACAAAGAAAGCACTAACGATGATGAAGTAGCACTTCCTTCTGATGACGATAAATATGAGGTAAGTAAAGAAACATCCTTTTGTTTCTCGATTGTCATTAGATTAAGAACTCAAATTAAACTAACTAGTCAAGATTACTTACAATATAAAAAACTGTAGTGCAGACTTAGGCAAAGCCTCCTCTCAGGACCACCTTTCTAGGAAGACAAATGTTAAGTAAATAATGGATTGGATTCTTTTGGGTTTTTTTTCTTCTCATTTTTTGTCTTTATTACATTGTCTCGTCTGTTTAGGACAATCACTCATTAGAACCAGCAGATATGACAACAAATGACAACCATCCCGAAGATGAAATGAAAAGACAAACTCACCAGGTTCTTCAGCTGGGTTTAATCGTAGCTGCAAATGAAACAAACGAGAAACAAGAACCGACAAAGTGCAGCAAGATTTCTGGAACTGATCAAATGAGCCAGTCGAGAAGAGGTGGAGAGGGATGTGGTGCAGGACAGAATCAAAGAGGTGCCAACTCTGGACAAGGTAGCACTGCAGGGGGATCTGGAGGGGATGATCCAAATGATCCAAGAAAACCTAAACCTCGTAAAGAACCCGAGGACAAGAAAGATAGAGATGAAGAGAAGGAAAGACGTAAAGCTGCCAAGAGAGCATTGATAAATCAAGCGATGGGAATTGCGGGTAATCTTCTCCAGAACAAACCCGCCCAGATAGTCACCAACGCCAACCCTGTGGCTAAAGCAACTGCTTTGAATGAAGATAAGGCGTCACAAACAAAGGAAGAGGAAAGGGTTGAAACACTACTAAAAACGATTGTATCAAAGGACAGGGAAATTGCGATGTTGCAGAATCTAGTAGATTGTTGCCGCAAAGATTATGAAGATCTCCAAGAAAGCTTCAACGGATACATAGAAGAATTCACAGAAGTCGATCAACTTAGAGATCTGATCAGTTCCATGTACACGGACAACAGCATTCTAAGACATGATAATCAGAAGCTCAAGAATCAACTCTACCAGAAAACTGACGAGGCTGCACAAGCTTATGATAGAAACAAAAAGTACAAGGAAAAGATCTCGAAAATGGAGGCTGATCTTGGATCCTTGAAATCAGCAAAAGAAGAGTTATCGAGGAAACTTAAAAGCTATGCAGCAGCACCTCCATGCGATGAACAGAAAGATAAAACAGGCAAAGAACAAACAGAATGTGCGTTAGGTAAAACTTGCAGTCTTCAAGACATGGAAGCCATGAAGGTTGAGGAAGAGAATCAAACATTAAAAAGAAAACTAGAACAATGTGAAGCCTCTCTAAAGACACAAAAGAAAGGAAATACAGAAATGAAGGAAAAACTTGCCAAGCAAAAACTGGCTCAACAGCAGCTGGAATCCATAATACAAAAACTGGCCGAGGAGAACAAGACCCTCAGCTCCAAGTATGATCAGGCTCAAAAGCAAAGATGCAGTGAGGTATCAATCGAAGAGATTGTCAAGGACTTAAAGAAATTGCACGAAGAAATATCAGAAGCAAGGAAAGACCTAGCTAGTGACAACCTGACGGTAGATAAACCTGAACTGAAAGGACCGACCTTTAGCCCTCTGTCCATTGAACTCGCTCAGGCTGATGACCTACAACACCAGCCCGAAGTGAACCCTGGCACAGAGCTGCACACCCTGACATATTCACTTACAGCATTAACAGAAGACCTGAGAGAACAAATCGCTCAAAGCAAAGTAAAAATGGCCAAAGCCTACTGTGATGATGATTACAGTGAACTCAAAAAAAAAAGTAATGAGAAAATGCGAGAGCTGAACGAAGAGATAGCTGGACTGCACGGCAGGTTGGATGAAGAGACCGAGAAATTCAAAGACCTGAAGGGACTGGTAACTAGTTCGTATACAGAAAGCGATAGACTGAACGAATGGATTTCAGAACTTCAAGAAGAGTTATCCAACTCCGAGGAATCGCTAAGTCAAACAATTGCAGTAAACGACAAAAAACTGAACGAGCTCAAACGTGCTTTGGACATGAAAGACCAAAAACTGGAGGGGATGATGGTTCAGCATCAGGACCTTCTAGAAGCTAACGACGCTTTGAGAGGTGTAATCTGCACACTTAATATGAACGGCGCTGCAAGCTCCAGCAAGATCATGGAACTTGAAAATTACCTCGGACAATTAGAGTCTGAGCATGAAAAGCTTTTCAAACAGCTTTGTGAACATAAAACCAATCTGCATAAGATCCAACGAGAAAACGATAAAAGACAGGCTTTGTCGAGCGAAGACGTTGAGCAATTACACTACATTTTGCAGAATAAGACCAAGTCATTGGTAGATATCTTGGATAGAATCGGAACTAATCATCCCGGATATCATGATCACCCTTGTGTTTCAGCAATTGAAAATGGTCTACAGCTTGTATATGATGTGACGGGTTTGCTTAGAGCTGTTGGTCAGGTCTGCATCTCAAGGAAGGATTTGTGCGAACCCTTAATAGAAGAAACTCGAGAACGAGAGCTTGAGATCATGGTGGAAAACTTACAAGAAGAGAACACGAAACTACACGAAGACATGTTAAGGTTAGAAAATCTACTGAAAGGAAGCAAGGCAAAGTATCTTGATGATGATAATAAAGAGAATGGAAAAGAGCAGACTAGAGAAGTGAGATTGCGTGAGGAGTTGATGAACGAGGAGTTGAATGACATGCAGGGAAACCTTGTACGAAAGAGCTCATCAGAAATCATAAATGAATTGGAAAAATACCTTCGGCATCGACAGGATTCTGAAATCGAGCTGCAACAGAGAGCAAACACTTTACAGCTGCAAATTGAACAACTTAAGGCCGAGAAAAGAGAAGCTGATAGGAAAGATCAAGAACTAAAGAGTTCGATCGAGGTTAAGCAACGGAACTTGGCTGAACAACAACTGAAAGAAGAACAGAACATGAAGTTGGTGGAAAAGCTCTCTTGTATGGAAACTGTTATCTCGGCACTGCAGAAAGAAAAACAGTATGCAGAACAAAAAGCCGACGGTGAAATCAGACTGATAAGACAAGAATCACGGGAGAAGGTTACAGCCTTGGAGAAAAGCTTGGAAGAACGCAGTGATTCTGCGACTAAATTGGAAGATAAAGTGCGCTCCCTGGAAGCTGGAATTTCGCAACTGAATGCGGAAAAGGCCGAACGAGAAGAAAACATCAAGACAATGTGCGAGGCCTTGAATGCAAGGAAAAACCTGGAAGAACAACTGCGAGAAAACGAAGATGTAGAGAAGCAATTTGTGAAGACGGCGGAGGACCTGAAGCTCAAAATCTTTCGGTTAAGAGCAGCAAAGAAGACCTTGAGAAGTGAGCTGGCAAAGGAGCATTTGCAAAATCGCACGAATTCGACAGCAACTAGAAATCAGTTGCTTAAACTCAAAACAGAGCTTGCGGAGTGTACTGAACGTGAGAAAGAACTGAATGACAGGATTAGAAAGCTGACAGAGGAGAGAGACAAGGCTGAAAGCATGATGGAAGCCCAGGTGACGTTGATTCAGAAAAGCTCAAAGGAGAAGATGGAAGATCTAGAAAAACTACTGAGAACAAAGAGCCACTCTGAGCTGGAGCTACAAGAACAAAAGACATGCTTGGAGCAAGAGCTAATGCGTTTAGAGAAAGAGAGGAGTGAACATACCAGAATCATATCTGCAATATTGAGAGCCGTAAAAGCCAAGCAGGAACTCGCAAAAGCCGTCAGTGACAGGTGCAAAACAGAGAAAGATTACAAATGCAAGCTGGATGAGATAGAATCCGTAATAAAGAAGTTGAAGGCAGAAAAGAACAAGCCCAACTGTGATATGGCTTTGAAAGAAACGTATAAAGAAAAGTATTTTGAACTCCGTAGGATTATAAGGGAGCTGGAAGAAGATGTTCATAGTCAGAACAAACGTGTTGAGGAGCTTCAAACTGTTGTTCTTGCGGCTGTTGAAGACGAAGACAAATCTGAACAAATACGTGAGTCGAATTTGCAGCGTAGTATCGAGACACTGAAGGATACACTGAAGGATAGCCATACATGTGAGGTCAAGCTTTACAAAACCCTGCAGTCACTGAACTCCAAGATTCTAGTCTTAGAAAACGAGAAAGCCGAGGGTGAAAAAATGATGAAAGACTTATTGAAATCTATGGGAGGTCGAGAAGCACTCGATCAAGGTCCCACCGCATCAAAGACAGGCACAGATAAAGCGTTCCTAAAACTGTTAGGCCAAGTCATCGATGGTGTACACAGACTTAGACAAGTCAAACAAAGAGTTGAAGAAGATGTTGTAAACTTTGAAAATATGATTGCAACAGCAAGAAGTGAGACTGAAGTGCTACAGAACCAGTCTTTTGAACGAATCTCCGGCTTAGAACAATCATTACAGGAAAAATATATATCAGAGACAGAACTACAAGAACGATTGAAGTCCATGGACAAAAAGGTTGCTGACTTGGAAAGTGAAAAACAAAGCGCAGACATGGCCATCCAGGCGATGTTGGGATCGCTGAAATCTAAAGATGAACTCGAAAAGCTCCTGAAACAAAAGGATGTCATTGAAAAGGAACTGAAACAGAAAGTATTGGGACTGGAACAAGAGAAAAAACAGAATGAGACTCAAGTGAAGTTCCTTCAGCGACAGGTTCATGACCTGGAGGAATTCCTCCAACAGAAAACAACTGATGTATCAAATGATTTAGCACAACAGATACACGTGTTGAACACAAACCTATCAACGGTAGCGAACGACAGCGAGGAAGAAAAAAGCCAGAAAGTCTTTAAGGTAAGTTTTTTGAAACAAATTTCTTTCCTATAAAGGGAATACTTGATGCTAGAAGTGTTCCTGTCGGGTCTCGATAGCCTAAAAGTTTAATATCAAACGAGCCAAGTAAGTGGGTCCACTGAGTTTGTTTGATACTGTAAGAAACATTTATAACAAACTTGTAAAGTCGTCATTCCTAATGCACCGCAGCATGTGCTGCAAGGAAGGATGCGGACTGCCTCCATTACCATTTCACGAGTCTCTTTTATATATTTAGGTTCAGTTTGATACGATGTCAGACGGAGCACCGTGGAGCTGCCTGCACAAGATCAAAGAAGTCACACAACAACTGCAACAACAAAACCATTTGGAAGAAGAACTCCGCCAAGTAATTGATTCGCTGACAAAGGAGAAGAAAGAACTTCAGGAGGAGAAAAAAGCTTCCATAGAAGAGAACAGAAACGTTGTACGGTGCTTAAACGACCTGAAAATAGAGCTAGAAGCTGCTAATCGGGATAAACAGAAATTGTCAGTTGAAGTCGAGGAACTTAAGTGTGATAACTTGTCTTCCGCAAGAAACTCGCGCAAGCTGATCGAGGAGCTGACGAAAAGAGAAAAAGAGCTTGTGAAGGAAATAAATGAAAGGAAGGCAGCCATCAGGACTAGCGAAGGTAGGCTCGATACTCAAAACATAAAAATAGATATTTAAAAACAATTATGTTAAAACTGTTTTCCTTTTTTTCCAGAACACACAAATTATTCCCCTGGAGATGATGACAAGTCTCTCAACCAAGAAATGAAAGAATTGAAAATTAAGATCGCTGAGTTGGAGAATAAGAATTACGAACACAGTGCAAAGAACAAGAAACATCAACATGAGCAGTTCTCTGAATCCAAGAAAGCTAAAGCAAAGATACAAGATCTTAATCTACATCTACAGCAAAGAATGCAGTTTGAGGACCACCTCAAGAATAGCATAAAAGTATTGAATGAACAAGTTTCTGAAATGAGTGTACAGATCAGAAACGAAAAGATGAAAAATGTTGAAATAGAAAAAAGTTATGTGATGTCGAAGTATCGCATAACTGAGCTTGAGGACAGCATTGCATGTAAACAGGAACAAATCGACAATCTGAGGAAGAGCAGCGAAGAACTACGGGGACAAGTTGTTCGCTTGCACGAGGAGAAAGACAATTTTGCTAGTACATTAGAGGAGAGCTATCACTTGCGACTGGAGCAACAAGACATGCAGATTAAACAACTCAAAAATAAGTTAGAAGATCAGGAAGAAAAGGCGAGAGAAAGCACAAGACGACAGGATGATATGACGCAGTATCGAGGACAGATGTTCATGACTACTAGAGGTGAATCAAGCGGATTGCGAACAAATGAAGACCAGCGAAATACCACCAAGGTATGAAGCTGTTTGACTGTTTGATTGCTTTTATGCATTAATACTAGTTACAAAAATAGACTAGGAGAAATTAGGGGAAGGATGGAGATGGAAGGGAGCAGGAGCCACTAAAATCTTAGTATTATTAGATACTAGTATTGTGATGACTGTAAGACACGGTACAGAGATGATATGCATCCTAACACATGATATGTGACACTGACAGTTCTGAATGATTGCGCATGTCTTAGGTAATCATAGATTCCCTCAATGATACTGAAAGAAGAATCGGGAAGCTCAAGTCAAGCTGGAAACACTTCGAGGAGCTGCAGAACAGATCTCCATTAAACACCAGTATTGACAGCATCCTGACCAGAAACAACACAACTATCTACAACAGCAGTCATTATCGGCCATTAAATTAAAGGTCAGTAAAGTACTATATTTAGCGTCGGTAGTTCTTATATTGGTCGGTGAAGTTAATGCCAGTCAGTACTATCGATGCCTACTTTGATACCCCTCTTCCCATCAGTGACGCAGCTATACGGACTAGAGAGAAGTTGAAACAGACGTGGAGATTCTGAGGATCGATCGAACCGTGGATCTCTAGCTCCGTCGAAGACCGCGCACTAACAAACTGAGCAACGAAGCACAATAAGCGTATATTGTTACACTAGTCCTACTGGCTAAAGTAACACTATACAGTGAGTTTCCTTGATCGATCATTGATTTTACATAACTGTTTGGGAAGCGCGCACCACATGATCAAGATCATCGAGTGACCAAAGTCCCTCCAGTCAAGGAGAAACCTTTTATGTGCTCATGCGCGTGCAGCGCCATCGCTTCTTGATGCATGAAACCTGTTATAAAAACAACAAACCTCACCCTGTCTTCCAATCCTAATGAAATCCAACCTTTGTATATTTAAGAGGCATAATGCGCATGCTCGGTACGTTACACGAGACATTACCTTATTGCGCAACATAAGCTGCCTCACATTGTCAACTGTTGTTGACATTTTTCCATTCTTTTACAGGCCTACTTTCCATACAATTCCTAATGTTTGTATTTACAAAAAACCATGATAAAAATTGGACACAGATCAGTTATTGAGCTCTTTTATGATGGCCGTATAGCTGAGCTGAGAAACAACTTCAATGAACAAGAAAACAATAATAATTAGACAAGTCCAAAAACAGATCTCAACCAGCTCTTTTATGAGGGGACGCATATCTGGGCTGAGAGACGACTTCCAATAAACAAGAAAACACAACAGGACAAGTCCTTCATCACTACAAACAGATCTCAAACGCTCTTTTATGAGGGGACGCATATCTGGGCTGAGAGACGACTTCCAATAAACAAGAAAACACAACAGGGCAAGTCCTTCATCACTACAAACAGATCTCAAACGCTCTTTTATGAGGGGACGCATAAACGAGCTCCGAGAAAGTGGAACTGAAGAGCGACCAACTCCTAACGACTAACTATTTACATGCACCTATACGAAGACAAGCTTGCCAGGATCTAGAGTCGACGTTCAGCAGAGACTTGGACTAGCAGCTGCTCAAAGCTGATACGGTATGTATGGACACTAGCTTAGGCTACGCCGGTGTATACAATAGAATATCCAATAAAAGGAAATTTGTAACACCGTCAAAAAAGATACTTAACTGGCTGACGGAGTAAAAAGGGTAGGAATGTAATAACATTACATAACATCGGACATGACACAAAGAAAACAAATCTATTAAAAGACCTTCATTTAAACTAAAATAGAAGGTTCACATATTTTATTGTGTTTTATTGCTTTGCTTATTCTAGAAGTAAATGAGGGATAATTTACAAAAATGCCACTTCCTGTGGTAACAGATATACTTCCGGTTTGTGTTTCTGTCATTTATGAATCTTATTATGTTTTACCTCTTTATAGATGAGAAGAAATCAACTGGCAAGCTTATCTACAGAATTACAAAAATATTCGCTTTTCACTGAACTTGAAAATCCTTATCATGAATACTGCAACAAGAAGAAAAAAAACATCTTTCCTCGATCGACATTTACTGAACTTGAAAATCCTTATTATGAATACTGCAACAAGATGAAAAAAAACATCTTTCCTCGATCGACAACCAGACATCCTTCTTTTAAATCAAAGAAACGAAATCTCTTCACAATTTGGCATCTTTTTTCTCATTCAAAAGCGAACAAAGTCTCTTAGTAATCCGTCATAATATTTTTGTTTTGGAAAGACACTTAACTTAACTGTGAATTATAACCATTATTGTAATATCAAGACATCTCAATCTTCTCTATACTCTATCTATCTATACATATATACTTCTATCAGTTTACCAATCATCAAAATATTTTTGGTGTTTGCGCGTGTTGATATTACTGATACTAAAAGAATTCTGGAGCACAAGTAAAATACATATTGTAATATAATATTAATGATGAACTAAATAAAATGTGTCTTCAAAAATCGAATTTGTATTTGTTTAATTATGTATTTCCATCGGTTTGACCGCCTGTAGTACATCAAATACTCAGTATAAATCTTATTCTTACCTCGTCGATGTTGTAGCTACATGAGGATCCAAGGTAACCACGTTTACGTTCATTACAGGTTCATACAGGCGATTTGGACAATACTTCAGGCAAAGATTTCCACCTTTGAAGGAAAATTGCTGCATTTAGCGGTAACTGTTTGATTCCTTTTCAAGATGAAGCTTCTATACCTCAGGAAATATCAATATTTCCTGTGTTTTGTGCTGTTTTAACCTGCTTCTTGCGAACTGATTCAGTCACGCCATTTAAAAAATCGCGCCAATGTCATGCCACTAATTTACATACGGTAAACCACAGGTACCCCAAACAGCTGATTTGACCCGAAGCCTTGGGTCATCTGTGCAATGAAAAACAAAAATAAATGCAATAACAAATAGAAACGACGTAAAATAAGAATGAAAATTGTCCCTGTATAAAATTCCTTCACTTGTTAATTTTTTTTATTGTGTGAAGAATGCGTGATATCAACAGGGCTGAAAAACGTATGCGCACGCGCCAAATCTCCTTGCGAAATTCACAAATTTTGCGTAAATTGGTCGAGGTTTTCAGAGAAAAGTGAAAAAGTGGGGGTCTTGAAATTTAAATTACATTATTCTACACTCAATATCATGAGTCAGCTTGACACCATTCAGATTGTATAATACTTGATATATTCAAATGCTTATTGATATATTGTCAATATATGGTACCTGCTGGGAGACGTTTACATGGTTTATGCTATGTGCAACCAATGAGACTTTATATGACTGATCAAAAGCAACGCTCAACTACACAGCTGATATGAATGGACGTAGATGGATGGACGGACGCCGGGATAGACGGATGGACGCCGGGATAGACGGATGGAAGCCGGGATAGACGGATGGAAGGATGGAAGCCGGGATAGACGGATGGACGCCGGGATAGACGGATGGAAGGATGGACGGATGGACCGATTGACGCCGGGTTAGACGGATGGACGCCGGGATAGACGGATGGACGGATGATAATATTGATCCGCCGGGTTCCAAAAGCTGGATTACATAACCTTGTTCTGTACTGGTTGAGAGGTCATGCATAATCAACATCATCGATCACTGAACATGTTCAAAGCAACATTCCTCAGTAATATGCATGTTATTTCCTTTAGAATACTGATAGTAATTATCCCAAAGTACTGACTATCACTTTCTTTTTCATTTGAGGGCAATAATCGACTTTCTTCTGCCCTTTTGCTTTGATAATTTATATCATTTAATACCACAAACAATATTGAGAGGTAATTCCGTCAATAGACCAGTAATGAGTGAAGCTGACTTGTCCATCAAACTCTCTTTAAAACGGCAAAAATCAATAATGGACCCAATAATGTGTAGAAAACTTGTAGTACTATGGGAATAAGATCTGATTTGACAGGATGTATATTATACTTTTGGTATTTTATAATATAGGAAACTTTTCTGGCTTTATTAGAAATATTTTTAATAATTTAAAGAGTAGTTAGGTGTCTCTAATTGGTTTACCTATTACTAATATAGTTATAATAATATTAATAGTAATTTTATTTTGATAGCGCACATATCCTATGCTCATGGCGTTATGGATTGATAATTTATTGAAGACGAATAAACTAATCAAGAAAACTAATTAATGTTTTGATTAAAGCAAGATTAATGATCCAAAGTATAAGTAAAGTTAGTAAAGTAAAATATCCTGTTGTATTTTTCGTAAGAGTAGGGGATTGTTACCCGATACAACAGTCTGACCTTTTACATAGTTATCTTCAAATGTGTGTTTTTATTTATTTTATTTTTGTATCATTTATTTTTTTTTTATTTTCCCCCTGTGGTGTGGGTTGTGTAGCGGCAGCCACAGGCGC
>OCZR010077442.1:12773-23443 GCA_900234385.1 Anemonia viridis
GCAGATTTGGATAGGCGCTATATAAATGTTTATTATTATTATTATTATTATTATCTACTTGTAGACAAAGTTTGGAAGATAAAAAAAAGAATGTGACAAATCACAAAGTGACAAGTAACTTTTGGTCGATCAGCGCGCGTCGTATAATTATCTGGTGATATTCTTCCGGCACGGCAATAATTACTTTAGCGCCATGTATTTTGTTCAGAGGTTAAAGATTGCCTCCAAAATGTGTTGTTTTCCTTAAGGTAAATATTACGGTTGACCGGTCCTTGCCAAATCTTGTCTGGAGCTAGATTTTTTAATGAATTACAACTGTTCTGCTATTAGCTGCTGTGGTTCACACTCATCTGTGTCACCTGACTGACTTGGAGGTACTTGGGTAAGTACTTTAGTACGAAGTCACAGTACAATCATAGCAATCATTCCTTAAGAAAGACGCTTCACAGATAAAGATGCAGAATCGACGATATCGTACACTTGTTTATGTGTTGATAGCAGCTGTACTGATAGTTGGTATAGGATGCCTTATCGCTGGCATTGTGTTGATATCACGAGCTTCACACAAGGCAGAAGAAAAACCCTCTACAACATGGGGCTACTCCGCCGAGGGAAAACGAGTTGGGCTTGAAAAGCTTCTTCAGAAAATTCAAGACAAGTATTTTGAATTGTATCCTAACAGAATCTCGTACAAGCCTGGTGTGAGCTCAGAAGAGATCAAAAACAAATACAAACCATTCGATCCGTCACCACATCTCATCAAACATAGAACTGATTCTGCCAGAGAGTTACTAAAAGAACTCGATGACCTTCAAGTATCGACTGATAAACTGAAACAGTTTGAGAAACGAGCCATAGCTCAGGCCAAGTACTGGGTGCATTATGTTCTACCATATGGAGTACCTTATGGATATGACTATTACAATGGAGACTGGATGATGGGACCAGATTTATTTTGTTGGGCTCCAATGTGTCACACCACCTATGAGGTTCAACGTTCTATGAAACACTTTAAGCCATCTACTGTGAAAGATATGGAAGTGCTTCAACAAACCCTGATCAAGATAGGACAAGGTTACACACGAGTCACTGATAACTTACGATTAGGGGTTATTGCAGGAATGATACGGAATACCGAGGCTTGTCAAAGTGGGTTGGGTGCAATTACCAGTAAATTCCGAAAGATCCACGTGTCAGGGGAAAGAGGTAAGAGCGAGTATAGATACTAGAGGCGAATCAACTTTGTGATTAGCATATAGGGATCACTAAAAGATATGCCGTATGCGTTTGATCAAGCTCATCAGTTCTAGATCATTCAGTAGTGCAGTAAGCGGTAACATACTAGGGCATTTTAACTAGAGCTTTTTGAAGAATATTAACAAGTTGTAACATGGGTCAGAATGAAATGTTCAATTAAATGTGTTAGTGTTAGCACATTTACAATGTTACAACCAAAATCAAATCCAGTTGTGACGCCATTCAAATACTCATCTAACAGACCATGCCGATATAAATATTATCAAAACGTCAAATACAAAAACTTGCTTGCGATCCTGGTGCTGGCATCGATCAGTAATAAGGAAATAATACACATGCAATCGAAAAATCTTACGATACAAATTTGTTTTATCAAATAGACGACGGACGACGGCAGGCGACTATAATGCTTAAGTTTTTGATATGGTTGAAGAGAATCATGAAAAATATTGTTTGTATCACGCAATCATTTTTGTCTGGTAACGGATAGGAAAGGATTGCATGGTACTAGCATGCGCTTCCATTATCAACGTATTCGGTGGTTCCCAGTTATACTTGTGGTTTTGCTTGCTGCATATGAAACAATTTGACGTCAAAGCCGATATAAAATGCATCATAATCGATCTATTGTTCTCGTCTTACTTAGTGCTATAAATGATTCTTGTTTCTACTGTATGAACAGACAGTGATATTGAGTGTGTCGGTCTTGACGTGTTTTTACAGTTGTTAATGGATATTTACAAAGTATTCATAGTGGAGCGGAGTGCCCAGCGTGTTGGGAACATAACGTCAGTTTTAATTGAATTGACATCAAATCGTAATCAAATCTAATCATCTTTTCTTTCTTTCCAATCGAAGGAATATTGAATTCTACGTTTGTGAAGGGAATGTTGAGCGAGGAATTTTTCTCGGACTTCAACAAAACCGACGAAGTAAAGAAATGGAAGACCAAATATGGTAAAGAAGCCAGCCAATCAATACAAGACTTTCTCGTTCAGTACGTTGGGGCACCGATCTACCAGCATCTCAGGTAACACTCATTTAATTTTAAATCACCTTGTCTGACTATGACTATGTCTATAGTCATGTGTAACTCACACACCACGTGTACCACATGTGCCTGGTACTACGTTCTCAGCTTCTCATCGAAGGCTCTGTTAGGAGACAAATAAAGACTCAATTTGATTGGTTGCACGGGTGGCGCAGCGGTAAGAGCGCTCGCCTCTCACCAAGGCGACCCGAGTTCACGAGTTCGAGTCTCGCTGGGCTCGGTGTCGCATGTGAGTAGAGCTGTTTGTTGGTTATCTCCTGTGCTTCGAGGGTTTTTCTACGGGTTCTCCGGTTTTCCTCCCTCCAAAAAATCAACTTCTAAATTCCAATTAGATCATGGAACGAGGGCCACAGGTTTGTTAGCCACTGGCTATTAAGTGCTGTCCTCGTAAGAAAAGAATAGTTCAAATTATTACATGCGCAATATGAGACATTTCGCTAGAACCGAGAAGGGTCTGGGTACGAGAATGCACAACTGGTTGCTATCGGTTTTTCTCGCAATATCCCGGCCGTTAGCTCGTCAGTTATTGAAGAAAGGCAGCTCGATAATAAAGGAAATGACATTGTTTGTATGCTGAGAGGCTTTGATGAACTCGGCTCAAACTAAAACGCCAGATGTCTGAAGTCAGTAAGTCGCAGAATTACGAAAAGCCAACGAGTTTAATTGTCACACAGGTATTTAGAGACAAACTACAGTATGCACTGTGTCTCTTCTAATATATCCAGCGGGTTTGGATCACTACCCTTACAACATGTTTACGTCAAAAACACACCAGTTGCCAAGACAACAGGTCTTCTTCCAACCGGGGAACCACTGAATGGGACTCAAACGTACTACAAGCTGTTCTCCTACTTCACTACCATTGACATCAAAGCAAACGAAGTAAAGACACTAGGAACTCAACTAGTCGACAGTCTGTATGACGAGGTTAGTTAGTATCAAGACTGTATCATGCATGGGAGTGTATCATGCATGGGAGTGTATCATGCATGGGAGTGTATCATGCATGGGAGTGTATCATGCATGGGAGTGTATCANNTATCATGCATGGGACTGTATCATGCATGGGACTGTATCATGCATGGGACTGTATCATGCATGGGACTGTATCATGTCTAGCAACTTACAGGTACTGTAGGTGAGCGTTAGTGATAGTTATATTTTGTTTCCAGCTAATGGATTTAGCACGACAAATCACAGGAGAAACGGACAATAAAACAGCAAAGGCTAGCATGAAAGCCAAACTGAATGAACCGAGCAATTATTTTGTAAACCAAACCATCCCTGCTAATGAGTCCAATGGCGACGCTCATAAACGATGCGTCTCCATGGAAACAGCCAAGGTTCACTGTCCAGTACGCTGGTATGCTATGCAACGATGGTTTTCATACGTCAGAGAGGTAAGGACTTGAAGAGTGCTGCATGCATGGTAACTATGGTAACTAGGCTAACCCGGATGTGGTATATATATCTACACTTCTAGTTGACAACAATACTAAGTATCAAAGTTCTAAAGCTTTTCCACGTGATTGGACCAAAGATCTCCGTAGCAACTTGTCCTGTTGAGCCCCGAGCAGACTTCAATCCAGCAACACCAGCACCAACCTATAGAAAAACAGATAGTGCCTGCACCAAGCCTGCAGGGTACTACATTCCTTTCTTCCTAAAGAAACCCGGACCAAAGTCAGATGAATGGACGATCAGTGCACATGAAGTATCACCTGGTCATCACTTACAGGTAAGATTGATAATCACGATAGAGTCACCCGGCCGGTCTGATCAGTCACATGTCTCAGTCCCATTTGTATATAAATATGTTGCTTCTCAAAGGTTCAAGGTTATGCAGAGCATTTTTCTTCTGAAGACAAGGGTGTTGCTCAATGGTTGTCCAGTTCTCTGTATTTCTTGGCTTTCTCAGAGGGTTGGGCTCTGTATTCAGAGAATCCATTAATAGCTCGAGAAACAGATTCCTACACAGATCGTCCGCTTATGAAGTTTGGAGCGCTGAAATGGCAGGTAAGCTCTGTAAAGATTACGTTTGGCAACCGCATTCTGAGTCAGTCTTTTTGAGGGAGGCAGCGGTCAGCACACCCATTGACCAGTTGTAGCTTGCCAAGCTTATTATTCTCAACTTTCTATTGTGTTTGTAGTTGTTACGAGCAGCTCGACTAGTGGTTGATACAGCTCTTCACACAAACCAGATGACTAGAGATGAGGCGATCCAAATGCTATCCAAGTACATGTGGGAGGATTCTAGTATTGAAACTAAAGAGGTAACTCCCTGCATATCATGTTATCTTATGTGCAGGTTACTAGGTATATCAGAGTGGGATAGTTTACTCTATCATGTTATCATGTGCAGGTTACTAGGTATCAGAGCGTACCAGGTCAAGCCGTCAGCTACATGATTGGTAGAATACAAATTCTCAAGATACGTGAATCAGCCCAGAAGAGGCTTGGAAACAAGTTCAACATCAAGGATTTTCATTTCCATCTGCTCCGTCAAGGGGCATCCCCACTCAGTTATTTGGAAAAAGCAATGCACAAGTACGTTAGCTGTGTACTAAACAGTAAAGAGGAAGGCTGTAAAGATATCCTGAGCCCGCCAGTCAAGCATGTCAGCAGTTCAGATGGCGATGTTTTGACTGCAGAGAGTGTGTATCATCCATCTTTTGTAGTTCTTTGATTAGTAGGTTGGTTTAGTAATTCGTTCAACTGTACTTTGTCGTGTCACTATAAGCTACACATCATTCTATCATACTCAAGCCATTTATATTTAGAAGCAACTATTATGGGTTAACACAGTAATACCAAACTACAAATTCATCTCGCAAGACAAAAACTTTAAGATATTCTAAATATTTTTTATATAAAAATAAGTTTATTTTCACACTAGATAAAATTCTTGTGAAGAAATCTCACACTGCTGTACAACAGAGTACCAATAAAATAACCAAGCACTGAACAACACATAAATGGCCGGGCATAAATACTAAATGCTGTTGATGCAAACTATGACACAAAATGAAAACGTTAATCCATAACAATATTATACATTTAACGATTGACGGGCATCCTTTCTGTCCAACAACTGACTTAGTTGCCATGTTATGTGGAAAGATTCCCCGCATTCAGCACCATAGCTATCCCACTCAGGGTCAAGTTTTCTGGTTGAACAGAGGTCTTAAGTGGAATGGTAAATGCACACTTCTGCCGGGACTGAAAATGGAACAAGTCATGATTCAATGATCACTACAAGACATTGTAATGTGGTCTACTAGGTTCACTTACCCGTGTCACATAGACAGGACAATTGTACTACAAGACATTGTAATGTGGTCTACTAGGTTCACTTACCCGTGTCACATAGACAGGACAATTGTAAAAAGGTATCGAGGACCTTTTTGGACCTTGTTCAATGTTATCCCATGCTTGTGACTGCTCTAAATCAGAACACAAAACTGGTCGAACCTGTAGATCAGGGACTGCTTTGAAAGAACTACTGCAAATAAGACAAAACAATATCAGGATCAACCATGAAAACATGCATATATACCCGTTAATACTATTAGTACTTACGAGGAGCATTGTTTGATACACTCATCATACTCGGCTCCCTCCATGTATATACCCGTTAATACTATTAGTACTTACGAGGAGGATTGTTTGATACACTCATCATACTCGGCTCCCTCCATGTATATACCCGTTAATACTATTCCATCATCGTCATCTGCCTTGAAGTGTTTTGCTGTGTTCTTGTCATGCGTACAGCACTGTAGGCAAACCTACAAGTATTTGAGGAAATAGTGATACTTCATTAAGACTCTGCAAGAGCACTGAACCAGCTGGAAGTCTGGCTAAACGTACACACCTCACTGACATTACAACCAGTCATCGCTGCTTTCTCGTGTTTTATAGAGGCTACGACAGCACCAGGGCAAGCCAGACCACCAAGCCAAACAGATTTGAGTCTTCCTCGACCCAGGACTGGTTCTGAACTATTCTTGGGGATCATTCCCTCCTGGATCCAGGTTGTGAACTGTTTATGCCGCAACTGAAAATCTAAAGCAGAGGACATGGCCGTTGGTTAATGTTAGACTGAGAACCCATGTGATAACCCAGTTAGTGTAGAAAGTGTGGTTGACTTACCGTCTAACCATGACGAGAGGGAATGAGGCGAGGGTTGACTGTTAGGATGTAGCCATGACAACGGTACTTGCTCGTTCTGGAGGCTATTTACAACATCGTTTAGGGAAGAGGGTATAGCTGCAGATCCTGCCAGAACACTTTGCTCAAGCGTTTGAAGGACATGACGAACATGACATAATTGACAGTTGAACCACTCACATTCCTGAAACCAATCAAATGATATTATTTTCGTCCAGTCCGTGCTACATTCTAGATTACACTGATACGGTACATTACCTTCAGCAGAACATAACCCATACTCTCTGACAAACGATCACTGTCAGTGGTTCCCACACTGCTCGTGTCAGAGTACTGTGATAAAGCTCTCAACTGGGACAATACACGTGGCATCAGTTTGTGGATAGGAATACCATCATCAGTCTCGATCTTCAGAAGGTTTGGTAGTTTGTCTAAACACATGTCCATCGCGTTACGTAATGACGACAGTTTAAGGGCTCGACCGATTGGTGGACCTACGCCTTTGTGGAGTTCCTGTGTTTTTTTCAGGATTGATGGAAGAAGTAGAGTACGAAGCTGATCGAAAAACTGTTCCACACTACAAAAATGACGTGAATACAAAGTAAAAGTTAGTCAAAGTAGCTGGCACGGGGTTTCTAACAACTGCATAATTATATTCCAAGGTTATCATGGATATCCACCGATACGGCGGCCATCTGAATTTGGAAGAAATTATGGGATACCAAGGGTGCAAATGAGAAATATTTGTAAAGAAAAGTATGGCGTGATCAGTTTCTCCAATAATTTTTTACGTCTTGGTGTTTCACATATGGCTCTAACCTGAGTATCCAAGCCTGATACTCAGGTTAATATGGCTCCAAATAGCAAATTCAATTGATATTTAGATAGGTTTCTCAAAACATAGCATAAGAACAGTTAAAGATATACCGTAAAAGCATTGCATGCTATAAATTTTCTAGCATTTCCCCCCTCGGCATCCAATGATTCCTCAATAAAACAATAGAATTCAAGATGGCCGCCGTATCGGTCAAAATGTCATTACCCCACGTACCTTGATTGTCTGAGCTCCCTCTGCACGCTGGAATGCAGGGACAACGCTTCAGCAGTGTTAATTGAGGAATCTGAGCTTGTTTTTTCAGTAAACCACGGGATATAATCTTCAGGTTCAACGTTGATTGGGGGCAACGGGATTTTGGTTTCTCCTATGTCGATACTAGAACCCTTGGTGTGGAGTATTACGTTAGTCAATGTCGCTATGTATCGCTGATCCCATTCGTTCACAACCTTTCCTGCATACACCACCTAATGTAGTCAAGAAAAATAGCAGTTAAACCATGCATTTAACTTAACATGATTGGGAAATTTCTCGCGCGCTGATTGCTCGTTAAATAATAGGAGAGCTGACATTTTTTGACAGTTGGTTCAAATGATATGTTCCCAATCACCTAACTAATGTGAAACACCTTTTAACTGAGCACCATTCAGCTGCTACTAAGGAATAGACCTTACTGATTTACAATATCACCTCGTTTCCACATGAGGAAACAATGCGCAAAATGAATTCATGAAATCGGTAAGGTATATATTTGCTCAGCATGGAAACGAGGCGATTAATCGCAAAATTCGAGCATTTTTGTTACCTGAGCGATGTTATCGCCATCCCAGGTCATAGTTCCTGACTGCTGCTTCTTACTGAATCCTGAACCAATAATAAGCTCGATGCCAGTCAGTAGATCACTGGAGCTGAACGGGTAATATCCATTAAGAGCACGGGTACCAAACTTCTGTCGGAGTAGTAGGATACTGTGTACCACACAAAACCCAAACACGGCTGTACGAACACCTAGATTTTGTTCACGGACCCTATTCCAGTATCCTGTAGGGACGGACTGTCAAATACAACACTTGCAGTAAGTATTCTCATATCTTGATATGAACAGGGAAGGGACTTACCTGAAGGTTGTGGATGATTGTATCCTTGAGATCAAGGTCACCAGCTGACAGATAATGATATCGCTCCTGTCGGTCGACTACGTCCCACGCCAACTGATGCGCGAATAACAACAACACCTCTGGGAGCTGAGGACTGCTCTCTGATATCAAGAACACTCTCCACTGGGATGGAGTTCGTGGGGAAGCTGCGTAAAGTACATATGGATTAATGATATGTAGATGGAAGCCATGACAGGATGCATAACTCATTCATAATTCTTTCTCATGTAATTCTGTCTCATCCTTCGACGAGGATTCAATATTGTTCCTGTCTCCTGTCTTGTCGAGTGCGTGTATCCCATATTACCTACCTTGTAGGTGAAGTCTTAGAAGTCTGTTGTACAGTTGATCCAACCAATCACGAGAAGCCAGCTGCAGGTTGTCAATCACTAACCAGCTGTCAGTCCTTACGGCAGTTGCCAAGGCAACGTCAATCAAATCCTCTTGTACTTGTCCAACCGATACGTAATTACAGGTGACATTCTGAGACTAAGATGAAAGAAAGTCGTTAGGATTATCCTATTTTTACATGTAAGTAGTTTGGATACACAGTAGAAGTTCAAAGTAATTACGCTAATCCCTCCCCTACTCACTTGTTAGAAGCAATTCAATCAAGAACAAAGTGGAATACTGACTCACCCCTGCAAGTTTGTTGATTACATTGACTGGCATGATGGTGAATGGAAGACTGAGGGAGTTCTGCTTGGGCATGAGGATGAAGATAGGAACAGAATTAGGGATTCCAAACAAGATATCCTTGAACGATGGTGTTGTGGTCTCTATAAGCTGAGTTAGTGACTGAGTAACAGCTACACGCATTGCTTGCTTGAACCTAACAACAAATGCATACGAGAAGGAATGTTTTGAGCACCGTCGAATCCGCATTGTACATAATGATATTTAACCATCTGTTAGACCACGTACCTGTCACGTCTAAGGGCAGACAGGACTAATATCTTATGGAAAACCGACAGACGCCGAGGTGTTTGCTGTGTCTCTGGTACCTCGCTGTCATACCACTTCTTCCATTCAGAGGGGTTAGAAGCCACATCCGCACATAGACTGTCTAGCGATCCTTGCATGGTAGACAAAGCTAAAATAGTCTCCCAGCTATTGGGCGATATCCAGCCTGGCTTTAGAAGGGTTGGGTCGAAGTCTGCTAAACTAAGCCCATGCGATAATTCGTTGCCTATTGTATACAAGAGATGAAGGATTACCAGGGGTTACCAGAAGTGAGAGGGAAGGGGAGGGGAGGGGAGGGGATAACTGACAGTTACCTTCAGTCAAGAGAATCTGTATCTCATCCTTGCTTTTTTCATCCATTCGTAGAATTAGGAATAAATGTGTGGCAAAAAGAAGGCGATGTTTTTCGTAAATACTCCTGTAGAGTGGAGGATAGAGTATTTATATACAATTTTATTATTTGATGGGCCAGCTATCATTTCACTACTACTAACTAAAAGGTACCTGCTAACATTCAAGTAGAATTCCTTGGTTAAAGCAGCCTGTAGTGATGTTGTCTCGCTTTCTGTTAGACCCTTGTATTCTACGTTAGGTGATGGTAGTTCTACTTCACTTGGTAGTATGACTGAAGTCTTTTTACTGACAGTACTAGTATTACTTGAGCTCTGACTGACGCCTGGAAAAAAACACCCCAACAAACATGATACACACAAACAAACAAATTAACTCATCCAATGCGATCCAAAGCGGCATTGTCTATTCCAGTTCATACCTTCATCATTGATTTTGATGATAACAGAAGTATGTGACGGGTTCTTGCTGTCTTTTGGGTCATCCTCGTATTCAACCCTCTCTTCTTCCGATATATTGAAATCCTTACCGACTGCTTGTCTAAAGAGGCCCATAAAGTACCCCAACGAGAAGCGGTATTCATGTTGAACTTTAGACAGATCTTTCATGAGGCTAAAGAGAACGACTCCTCGTTTTGCCAAGTCACGGAACTGGCTGCGAATATGCGACAGACGTTCAAGATTCTTCATGGCTTTGAGAAGACGACGAGTGACCTGTCAAGATAACAACAAAGGTGAGAAAAGTAGGGAAAAAGGAATAACCACCATCAACATCACCATATCATCATCGTTATCATCATCATCATCATCACCAGCATCAACATCAACATCATCATTATCACCACCAACTCCACAACCACCACCATCATCATCGCCACCACCACCAC
>OCZR010077517.1:0-15916 GCA_900234385.1 Anemonia viridis
TTCTCATTTGACACATGTTATTCCCTTGAGTATTATTTCTTTTGAATTCACAGTTTTCTATACATACTTGCTTCCATCGCTCCAGCGCCATGTTCCAGCAAGAGACTTGTCACGATACCCGAGCCATGATTCTATATTGGTGAAGTTTTCTAAGAACCTCTGCTCATACGCATTGGTTACACTGAACAAATCGCCTCCCACTGACTTGCAACTCACGCGGGCGTCATCCCATGTGTTTTGTTCGTAAACTACTTTGTAGCAGAATGTTCCAAAGTCACCAAGGGCTCCTGCCCATCCACTCCCACATTTTAGATCTATTGAAATGAAAATTATGAATAACGTGTGTTTCTGCTTTTTATTCTCGTCAAGAACACGGAGGTTAGTATTGAGCTGTTCCGTGTTTTTGTACTCCACAAAACCATTTTCAAGGCCTCGATATTCGTCATTAGTTGTATGTCCATAATTCCTTTCCGTGTTGGTACAACCTATCGCCTTTCTCGCTTTCGCTTCGACAACCTTTTTTTGAAAAAGGTGTATAAAAAGTACTAGGCAAGGACAAATAATATAAAGGCACAATAAATCTTTTCTATTTACCAGTTAACAGGTGTTTTTTCTTGTTCAGTAAAACCGGTTGATGAAACCGAGACAAGAACACTTCAAATCGATTGTATACCTGATGGTCCGCCATCTTGAATGTTTTCGTTATTAACGCGCAAATTAGAGAAATGGGCCAGAGAGATTCCGAGAAATTCTCAAATGGTTCAGACAAATGATTCCAGTTGGTTCGTACCAACCGGTATGGCTGGACAAGCTCGAAAGGTGTTTCACGTCTTCCGGTTAGAAATTCCGAAAAAAGCGACTGATCTTTTTGTATTCCAACCGATATTACCGTTTTTTCTGGAGACAGCTACCAGTTAATAGGAGCGCTTGCCGAACTAACTGATTTTCTCACCTGGTTTTGGTCGGATCAGGTTCTTTTTTCCAATGCCTCCTTCTTTAGTCTCAGATAGTTGTGGTGGTTGTTGGTCGCTTTGATCACCTTCTGGAGGGAGGGGGAGGGGATACGTATTCCCTCCTGGTGGGAACCACTGTCTTGGTGTTTTGTCATTATCATCAGATAAGTCATCAGACGACTGTCAAAAGAAGCGTAGAAAAGATTTGAAAGCTGCAACGCGGCCGCCATTTTGACTTGAAAAATAGATTTATCCTCGCGTTGCCTCACTTTCAAACGCTTCAGGACGAGGTTACGCGGGATTAAACAAAAGCTTTTATTGTCATATTATTTTTTTAATAATTTCTTTTACGGGGATTAAAACAGTTCTTACTTTCATACGAATTATTACTTAGAAAAAAAATTAAACGCGCGCCGGTTGAACGCTATCATGAACACATGCTTCCAAAACAATTTCAAAACGAGATCTATAGCAGTTATTTTATAAAGGGTCGTAGTTTGTTCTTAAGGTAATTATTTTTACCTGATAATCATTTTCTGTGTAACCGTGATTGGCAGCCGCACCCTCAGGGGGGATGGAGTAGGGATAAATTGGCGGTGGGTTGGTCCTTGTACTTGCTTTAAGTTAAACGAAAAAATGTATAATAAAGATGTGAATTTTGTATAAAAATAAATATACTTCATATTATTATTATTATTATTTAAAATTATTATTATTATTATTATTATTATTTATTATTATTATTATTACACCCAGTATGAACATTTCAACAAGTCTGAACTTTTGAACTGTTTTGAACCTTGGTCCTACCGGTAAATCTTCTCACTCACCTTGATTATTGTATTTATCTTCAGAGGAGTACCTCAAAGGAGGCAGCTCATTGTGGTTTAATGGAGGCAACATGTTAGCACTTTCAGTACTTGGCGAGGCTTGGTAACTACTCTTCAACTGATCATCGGTTATTTTAAACCTTGAACCTTCAGTATTGGTTGGCTTGGAGTAGAAGAAGTTCATTTCTGGGTTGTTTTGCGCATGCTCAAGAGGAGGCAGTATAGGAGGTCGATAGCTTTTGATGCTTTCATCTGATTGGATAAAAATAAACATAACGGTGAGTAATTCCATGTCCGTTTTGAAATTCAATCCATTTGAAGCGACGGATCTTCTACTCAGTGGTATAGACAACCATACATGCATTATCAATTAGTATACCCTTGCACGTCAAAGCAGCTAAATTTGAAGGACAAAAAAAGAATTTCAATCTCCTGAAAATGGAAACCTTTTGTTTTGTCCTCCAAATTAAACTGTATTCAGGCTTGTTGTGAGTTTATAGTTCAGTTAGTGATTTCAAAAACACTACATTAATCGAAAGATTTCGATGGACATTATTTTATACGTTTTTGATTAGTTCTTGACAGAAGATAAGATGAGAGTGTAATTAATAATAAGCAGAAAATGACATTTAGATATTTGTAGCTTATGCTCAGGAATCCATGCCCTGTCTGTCACATGCCTTTTGTATATGTGATGGCGTGACATGTCACGCTAGAGCCGAGTTTATCATGATGATGTTCTATACTGAATAAGCTTCTATCTCGTGGCCAATGATCAAGCATAGTGTTATCTGTGGTGTTCGTATGATTTTTTACCGAGATTTAGTTGCGACACATGCCTTGTCATCGGATCTCTGCAACGCCACGTTACTTTTTTCTTAAACATGCAATGTTGGTTCGTGGTAACATTTTCCATGTGTTTCTCAGTCATCGTTGCAATGTCATTCTGTGATGCCTGTCACGCAACTGTTTAAACATGCCTAATGTCTTCATTCAATCGTCCATCCCAATCATGCTATTTGAACATACCGGTGCAAGTCACACAATAATCTGTCACGAATCAAACCTTGTGAACTTGATATAGAGGGCAGGCTGTTCGTTCCAGTCCACTGGGAGGAGCCGCGCGAACGCATTTGTCCACCGAAAGTCTGAGACTGAGTTTGCCATAACTTTGGAATTCTTCCTCGGAATAATCCACGGATTTCCGGTGCCATCGATCCATGCTTTCTTTCTTGCGGAGTGATCAGGATTTTTGAGTTAAATCGTTGGTTAGTAGCAACGATGTATTTACCTGGGTGTTTAAAATCGTCGAGTTTGTCGCCAGAAGTAGGGATCTTTTTAAAAGGAAGATTGTGATGGATTTTTGAGACTGGCCCATTAAAGCCAATCCGCGGTTCGAAGCCTTGGATTGGGCTTCCGAAGGGACCGATATATCCTGTACTCTGTCCAACACGATATTCACTTGCAATTGATTTATCGTTGTAACCGCTCTGCCCGTTAGCCGCTTCCTGGGATGGAAATGTTTGAAAACTTGTTTGTTGAAGGGGCATCGTCTGGATGTTATCAAAACCGGTTTGAAAACTGGTTCGTTGAGGAAAACCAGATTGACTTGCATCACCAGATTGAAAACTGGTTCGTTGAGGAATGGCAGGTTGACTTGCATCACCAGTTTGAAAACTGGTTTGTTGAGGAATGGCAGGTTGACTTGCATCACCAGATTGAAAACTTGTTTGTTGAAAGGGCATCGTCTGGGTGTTATCAAAACCGGTTTGAAAACTGGTTTGTTGAGGAATGGCAGGTTGACTTGAGTCGTTCTCTACTGAACCGGTTTGTATTTGTGCACTTTGTTGACTTGCTTCGTTTTGAACTCCATTTTGTCCTGTGTTTATAGAATCGTTGCTTTCATATTGGGCACGTTGCGGCTCTGTTTTCGTCTGATTATTGTCTTGGAAAGAGCCATCTTCTGTTATTGCAGGTGCTGGAACATCCTGAACTTGAAATGAAGTACCCGCGTTATTACTCGGTTGAAACGGAGTCAAAGACTCACTTGACATTTTCCAACTATTTTGTTGTGCTTGGTTTGTCATTGTATTTGCCGCTGGTGGCACGAATGACGTCGTTCCTTGCAACTGTTGCCATGCCTGCAAGTTTGGCATCGTTTGGCTAGGATAAAAGCCGGCAATGGCGTCGTCAGTCTGTAATGAATCTCTCCCATTCGAAAAGAAACCAGAAACTAAATCTAGATTCTCTGTGTCCTCTGGAATGCCTGTTCTTGATGAACTCTGGTCATCATGTTGCTTCTTCGGAATCAAATTTATTTGATGTGAACTTTTATCACTCAAACCTGGATTTTGTAATTGGGGGTCGATTGTCACAAAGGACACTGTCTTTGATGGACTGTAATGTTTACTATTCGTTGCGTCCTGTGGCTTTGCTTTCATACCTAAAGGACTTATGTCTAAACGATTAAACAACTCCCCTTCGATGAATGAAGCAGTAGAGTTTGATTTTCCAGCATTCATTGCGATAAAATCTGGTTTCCTTGATTTTGTATCATCGTTGGAAGAACCGGTGTTCTCGTTGAATGAAGCAATTTGGGTACTTGCATTTCTGCTCCACCCTTGACCAGACCTCTCTACTTGATTAAACAACGCACTCTCCAAAAATGAGGATTTTAGAGGTTTCATCGTGCTTTGTGGTGCTATAACATTCTCTAGCTTTGGTTCTACCAAAGGAACTGTTAGTCGGCTTGATGTGGACCCTGTTAACTTGTTTGCGGTGTAAAATGTAGGAGAGTAAACGGATGGCTTCCTTTTGCTTGGTTTACCAAGAATCTTCGTCGATAGAATAGTGCTTGCTTTTGCTTCGAAAGGTAAGAATGACTGCCTCCAAGGCTTCGTACTTTGCAAGGAAGGTTTTTTAAGGACTGACTTTCGTGAAACATTGAATTTCGAGTCTTGGTATAGAGGTGCTGTGAACCAAGTGTCCTTCTTTATTCCATTACCATCCGAGAAACTCCCTGCCGTTTCTTGATTCATAAATGCATCATTGCTAATGTCTTTTTTAACCGATTCAGAAGGATTCTGAATTCTATCGAAAGGATGAAACCATCCTGGAAACCTAGACTTAACGTCAGCATTTTCTGACTTACTTACTTCGGGAAATAAGTTAGGATCTATCCGTGAGTTGAGGTAATTTTGATAAAAAACTGATGCACCTGGTAGCCCTGAAATCTTAGAATATTTAGAATGAATGTGATGTTTATCTAGGTCAACGTGGTCATTGTTAGGCGATAGAAAAAATCTTGAAGTATAGTCGGATATACTCGATGATGAATCATTCCTAAAAATCTTTGAATCATCAGCGTTGTCGTCATCGACTAAATCTTTATCCTTATTTGTAGTCTTTGGAACGAACTTTAGGAAGTTACCGTATTTGTCAGTTATGGCGGAGTCCTCATCTAACGAATCTGAAAGGTTTGGAGTGACCTTGGGTTCTAGGGTCATAATGTTGGACTTTCTTGGCCCATCTTGATCAAGGCTATCCTGCTTCGATAAATAATTGTTTAAGGTCGGCAAATCGGAATCAGAATTATAACTTTGGTTGCTAAACGACGTTTTATTCTGAGTCTGATTATCTGCTTTCATGGAATCTAGCAAATCTGATATCTCAGATTTGAGTTTCGATATTGTTTTGTCTTTTCTAGCTAAGGGTTCGATATTCGACTTGAATACTGAGTCAGCAGTTTTCAACGGCTTACTGACTAAATCCTGATAGCGTTCAAGGTCTGAAGATAAATCGTTGCCAGGGTTACTAGAAGTACCTTGATAATTTTCGAATGCATTCTTACCGTTATTAGTCAGTGGTGGCAGAATATTCTGTTGCTCTACCCCTTTCAAAAGAGGAGGCAAGTTGGAAGCCGTTTCCATCCCGTGATTCAATGGGGGTAGCGACTCGGCTTTGTAACCATGGTTCAACGGAGGAAGATTTGCAGCGAATTCCTTCCCATGATTCAATGGTGGCAGTACACCTGTATTCATCCCGTGATTCAAAGGGGGAAGAGCCTTGGCGTTTTCCGTCCCATGATTCAATGGTGGTAAAGCACCTGCTTCGATCCCATGATGCAGTGGGGGTAGATTGTCGGCTTGTTCTTTTGCGTGGTTTAAAGGAGGCAAATCTAAATATATGATACAGAAATATTTCTCAGTTCAAAATCTCCTAAAAGAAACTATTATAAAGCAGTCTGCGTTCATTTTCCTTTTGTGTGGGGAAGGGGAAAAGGAGAAAGCGCTCTCTGCTTTTTGTGATATGCAGTTCTACAAGAAAAATTGAATAATCATATCTGAGTCGGTCTTACCTCCTCTGCTTTGTGCATTATCACCATCAATTAAATCGTCATCTCTGAAGTCATCTTTGACGTCATCACTATGATTATCTACGTCGTCATTCCATCCCATACTACTCTTCTTGGGAATTTTACCAGATATTTCAGCTTGGGAAACAAAAGGACTTGAAGCCATTCCCATCGTCTTGTCATCTTTTGTTTCAGGAGAAATAGAAAGTTTCGAGGCAAGAGACCCGAATAAGGAGTCCGCTTGATGCTCATCGTCAGCTGTAGAATCATGTTTCGTAAATGCATCTGAAAATGATGATTTGTCGTCTTTGTCTTCCATTTCTTTGCCGCCAATTTGCGCCGTTGCCGCGCCAGCTCTTGGTTGGTTTGCGAAGTAAGAATTGCTCTCTGGCAAAATGTTTATTTTATTTTCTGCAAGGCAAGTGAAAAAACCCGCAATATTTTATTTGCATTTCAGTATGAGGGGAAGTGTTAATAGTTTCCTTGTAGAACGTCGACATCGAGCTCAATAGGTTTCAGTTCTCAGAAGATTGAAATTCTTTTGTTTGGGTCTATGGAAAGGTGGTGATAACAGGGACCACGAAGGGGTATCCTTAAATATCTTCCAAATCTAGCCCCAACCCTATTTTTTCAATTTAGTTTCAATTTATCGACACCAGTATTTGATAGTTTCCTCTAGTTCTAGAGCTCGTATCCCACATGGTACTCACTAAATGACTAAACAACCTTCATGGTGGTCGCCTGTGTAACCACAGCTGCTGGCTTACATTTCATAAATATAATACAGATATATAGCAATTGATATGTCGCTATTGTAAGTCACATTTCGCATACCTGGTTTAGGTAAAACTTGATTTGGCTGGTTGTTGAAAAAACTCGCCAGTCCAGGAGCTGTTTCCTCCTTGTTATCTGATAGGTACATAATTACAACTACATTAGTAATGATCCGGTACCTTTTAACAAAGATTGTCAAGAAGCATTTGTGGCGGTCTGCATAGGAAATGGAAAACTCTTTGTCAACGTGTAACAGTCATGTCAGGTGGTTATCTTTTGCGGCACTTCTTAATTAAGCTCAATTTGGAGGACAAAACAATACTTTTTGACCTTACACGACCATCTATCCCAGGGTGGCTGAGGTTGGGTATAATAACCCTCTTGCATTATGGTGTCATGTACTACCACTACCAGAATACCTTGCACACTTTCTTTTCACAATTTTCTTAGTATTTTTATGAGAAAATACAAATTTGAACATTAATTAATAAAATTTGTGAAGCTTTTTGGTAGTGGTAGTAAAATGACGGCCAATTTATAAACGTTCGATGTTGAGAGGAAAACTGCTGACGGACTTGTGGTCCATACAGGATTATGACAATGACAGAGCATTTCATATTTTGCCATTGATTGTGAAACTTTTCTTATTACTAAATAACGCAAGAGTGTATTAGGATAATATTAGAATAATATTAGCAAACTTCTAGGCATTATCTAGCCTATTTCTCCATCCATAATTGATTGCACGACAGTATCCTTTTTCATTGAGATAATGTTAACATTAGCTAAAATAAGGCTAATGATTATTAATTAGGCATTAATATTATCTAGCTTAATGTTTTATGCCTATAAATATTCTTAAAGTAATATTTCAGTCTGTGGTGAGCATGAAAGTCTAACATTAACTACTTATTAATTCTTATTAATAATAATTAGAATACTTATCAATAGATTAATTTTAGTGAATATATTTTCTTATTCAAGAAGGTTATGTTCGATTATCACGTTTGAAAAGTAATCTTAAAAGTTAATAGATATATATATAATTATATAGTTTAGATTCAGAGAGCTTTAGATAAGCGGCTTGAAGTCAGCTTATAAAGTGAAAAAGTGTACTATTTACTCTTAATACCGCTGACCTGTACTTATCCCATTGACCAAACTGTTCTTTTGTGCCACATTTGAAGAAACGTCTCCCTCTATAAGAGAGTCTTTAGGGCCTTGGGCATGCAGGTGGGATTCCTGTGGTTTTGGTACCGCTGGTCTAATGTTCTGAGGCGCATAATGATTGCCTTTCCTTTGTCCTACAGTAGTAGAACCTATCACGTGATTTTAAATACAATTACTATGTTATTTCTATGCGTGGTGCATTATGGTAAATGTAGTTCGAGCAAGAATATTCAACATATTAATTATATTCATTAGCTTAGGGCATCATATTTGATGCGGCATATTTGGTTGGCATGTGCTGCTATGGCAATGTCTCTCACGATGTGTAGTTCAAACCTTGGGCCATGCGTTCGATTTTCGAATCAACCTCGTATGTGAGTTGAGTTCGTTTAATGTGTTTTTCTCCTTATTGACACAAGAGTTTCTTCGCCAGAATTTTTTGTTTTTTTTCCTTCCGAAAAGAACAAAATGTGAGTTGAGCGAGCGTTGTGTGTGTCGTAAATATAGAATGTGGTGGTAGTGCGTGAAGAGCGAACCACGGTCATGTACGGGGTGTTGGTTGTAACCAAGGGCTCGTATTTGTTTTGAAAAGTTTTTTCAATTGATAATAGATTTTTTCAGGAAACTATGGACAATTTATGGATTTTTTGTATCATGTCTAGCTTACAATTTGCTTTATTTGTCAATGTATTTTGAATACTTAAGATCCATGAATATGGCTCTAGTTTTGCTAGAAAATTGTGTGGCTTGAAAATTGAAGCAAAGGGTTAGGGAACGTTTTGGAAAAGATTTAGAACTGAATTCTCACAAGGGCTCCTGTACGAACCCTGCTGTAAATCAAAAGTATGCTTTAGTCTGTGTAGTTCCGCCATATTCCCTTGAATCTATTTGCTTGACATATGCAGGTCAGGATGGGGCGGGGGACAGGATGATTCTTGGGAGTTTTCCAAAACAAATGCATATGCCTTCATCATTGTACAACAAAATGAGCTCTCCTCACATCAATGCATGCGACCTGGGTTCCATTCCCGCCGGGCTCGGTGTTGTAAGGAAGTAGATTTGTTTGTTTGTTCTTTCCTGTGCTTCGAAGGTTTTTCCGGTTCTCAGGTTTTCCTCCTTCCTCAAAAATCAAATTCCAATAGACCATTTCACGGATCCCGCAGCTCAACCTCAGCCTCGTCCGGGTGTAATATATTCTTTAGAAATCGACCACAACTTGTGAATTTATTAGGTGTTACTATTGTTCGTTTACCTGTGAATTCCTATCATTGCTACGGACAGTAGTCAAATTCTAAAGAATAATTACACGCTGACAAGGATGAGGTTGAGCTACGGGATCCTACGGGATCCGTGAAATGGTTTATTGGAATTTCAAAGGATGAGGAAATCCTTTATAAATACCACTACTAAATCCTACTGTGAAATACCGCCGTTCCCACGACAAAGACATGCGACATCATTACTGTTGTAACCAATATTATTCCATTCTATTTTCTAATTTTAGTTTCAAAATCCATTCATTTTGTACAATAATAAGCAAATTCACTAAAGCGGATTTCGTGCATGCAAGAATTCAAAGAACCAATCAAAAATCAAAATTTGATTACTGTCACGGTACTGTTACAGTTCGGTACGGTCAGTTTCCCACTTATACAAAATCTGCTCTAAGCTATTAATAATATCTCGTTGCTTGTCAAAACGTCGTTGCTTCGTTGCTTAGAACCGACATTTTTTATAAGGTTACGAAAGAATAGACGGTTGCTTGGCAACACTGTCTTTGTCATCAATAGTTCAATAGTAGGACTCAGCAGCACGTGGTTGGGTTATTTTAATAACCAAAAAGCAATGTCGGTCTTAGTAACAGGTCACATACAGTTCAGGTAGTAGTTTGGCTAAGCAACCCCATTTGGACGTTAGCAACGGGACACATGGCATGGATAGTTCCCTTTCGTGTGACATAAGGAAAGAATTTCACTTTCCTGACAATCAGAATCTATTGTTTTGTTTTCCAAATAGAGCTGCATTCTGACGTGTAGCAAGGGGTCAATGGTGGTCATTTTGGAAAGCAAGCTGAAGAGTACAGCGGCAGTGCACAGCACGGTGTATAGAAGTGGATTCAGCCGTAATTAAATCTGAAGAGTATTGCTTTCCACAATGGCCACCAAGTATAACAGAAAAACCGTTGGGATCCTTCCATTGCCAAAACGTGCATCGTTGCTTGGTAACCAAGATAGTAAGACGTCATTAATTGAAAGTCACGTGTTGTTGTGTTTACGTCATCATTTTAATATCTACAAATTCCTTCGTATACTGTAACGCTCACACAAAAAGAACTAAAAAATTGAATTTCCCAAAAAATGTATTTATAGATAACATCTGAAGTCTTTTTGATGTTGAGTGAAACGTTTGCAAGTCCCATTGCATGCATTTAGTTCGTCTTTATGTTTCTTTTCCTTTTTTTCTTGTTTTCCTTGTCAGGAAAGAAACTTCTTAACTCTCGAAGGTTGGCATCTTCGTCGCCTGTTGATTGGCAGAAAATATAATTGGAAGCCATTTTAATGCTCAGCCATGCGCATGCGTAGAATTGAGTGTTGATAAGAAGGATCATCGAAACTTTTCTGCAAAAACTAAACCAGCAAAGGCGCAGAAAACTAGTTCTTTCATCTTTGAGAACATTGGGTTTGTTTTTGAGTTTTTCACGGCAGAAACAATTTTCCGTTTCTGTTCTTGAGGATTTCGAAGACTTATTTAGATGCAAACGAATGCGCATGCTCGCTCATTTCAATCCCAGCTTGCATTTCGACGACAGTATACGAAACTATTTGTAGATATTAAAAATGATAATTTGTAAAAAGTGTCAATGTCTTGTGAATGCCATTATTTTGGTGATGCTTTTAGTTGATTTTAATGATTTTGATCGCATTATTTGAGATGATGGCCCCCCGTATATTTGATAAATCGTAATTTTGGCAGTAGAAATTCAAAAAGAAAGAGAACAAAATATTTAAAAAACTATTTTCGAAAATAAAAAAAAACAAAAATGATAAGCAATAAGACTGGAAAAATTTATTAATTCATAAAAAAAACCAAGAAATAAAAAAGGAAAAAGAAAACAAAAATAATAAAAAAGAACAAATCAGGAAAACAGCAACAAGGGAAAAATAAAAAAATAACAAGAAATATTAAGAAATTCTCATTTTAAACAGAAAATTAACTAAAACACAATAGAAAATCAATTCCAAAATTTTCTGGAAAATATTTTGGATTCAAAAAGTTTTTTTTCAAATGTACTAGGAATTCTAAATATTTCAAATAATCAAGGTGGCCATCACCCATGTTTACTATCTCGGTCAAGAATCGATCAGATCATGCGCTGTTTCCTGTGGTTCGTTCGTAGAGTCGCAGAAGTTCCGATCATCCTACTTATCAACATGTGTTCGTAATGTAACTATCATACATGCTAATGATAGAATATTTATCATATATCGTGCTGATTATGATATTGATGTTAGTGGGTTCGTTAAGGTAGGACCTTTTGCAGGAATTTCTAGTGACATTCAAAAGCCCACTTTCGAAATTTGCTTTACCTCCCACGTACAATGTTTTCAGCACGAGAAAGGCTCTATGCGAAATGCGTAGGGATTCCTGAGAAAAGGAGAACAGAAAATATTGAATTCAGCACGGAGTCTCGTACCGAAACCTTTATTTGTAACAAGCCAAGCATATCTCAGAAGTGGGCTTTTGGGGAGAAAAAATATTTTTTTTATAATTAAATTGCTATATTTCAGACAACGTGTCATTATTTTGAGAATAAAATTCTTTGTTTGAGTTGTAGCCATTTCCATGTGTCTTCTTATGTGCAAACATTATTAAACAAAGAAATATAATTCAAGAGAATGAAATTTCTGCAAAGGATCTATTGTCCATTTTGGGTCATGGTTTTGCTTTCGTCTTTTGGTGATGTTATTTGTTGTGTTGTTGGGTATATAGTACTTTGTTGTAGAATAGTAAATTGGTTCGTCTTTTTGAGTTTGTTTTTCTGTTATTTTGTTTTGTTGATTAATATTATAATATTCTATCATATCCTAACGTATGAATGGAATATGTAATGTTAGATTTTTAAGTGTGGTGTAATATGCCAAAAGCATGTGTATGATCATATAAGGATCGATGAACATCATCTTGCTTTTTTTGAAATGATGGTAACCATCATTGATAAAGAGATTCTTCATCGAAAAAGAGTGCAGCTATTCCGCGCAGGTGTTGCTAAATGCCCTAAATTTAGCTATATAAGTTTTCAAATGGCATCCGAGGGTTTTCAGCCTTTTTCTTGTTTGTATCAAATTAGCCTGCTTATTTGCCTAAGGCACGACTTCATTTATAGTTTGTATTCTTGTAGTTTATTTGTTATGAATTTTCAGATCGTTATCTCAGTCTTACCTGGTTCTTGATCTGCTTTGGTTGTTTGGCTTCCTAAAGAAAGGAAAAGAAAAAACGCATTAGGAACGCATTTTCCACTCAAGGTTGCATGAGTCAATCTCAGTCACTGGTCTTGGGACCAACTTTTGCAGTGAGAATTTAATTAACAGATTTCGAAATCCAATCTTATCTTATTCTTGTTTTCCAAGGATTTGTTTCAACATGTATTTGAAAGAATGTCATTGCCTTTTTATTAACAAACATCGGCTCCATCGGCTTGTTTCACGACTTTCAATTCATCACTTCAGTTAAAGCATGCGTAAAGATAGATTCACCACTGACACATTGGTACTACTTACTCATTATAGCGGCATCGTCCATAGTGCTATCTAATTGGTTATCACTTGATGGCATTTGTTGTTCATATTGAGGAGCGATCTCCTGAGCAGGCGCTTCAGTGTTGTCGTCCTGTTTTAACAGTTCTAGTGGTACATCACTCTTTGGTTGTGGGACGTTGGGGTTGAACCGTGGCTGTGGTATGGCAAAACGAGGAGCTGCATATGGTTTAGGCATCTTTGGGGCTGAGAAAACAAATATTCCTTCATTTAGTGGTGATTTAGCTTGGTGATGAACAAGGGGTGATTTTGTTTCTTCCAGCTAAGTTTTTCTCGGAAAAATACAAGCTTTAGGCGGGACTCGAACTCACCCCCTTTTGTTAGCTAGACAGACGTTCTAACCACTGAGTCACTGGAACTTATAAATGAGTTGTCATCTTTATATCTAGCCGATTGCAAAAAAAACTGGAGAAACCCGAGAAAGGAAGCCTATTTTAAACTACTCAACTATTGTTGAGTACGAGGATGAATTCAAGGCCCGCCGGACAAGTTTTTTCTTGGTGGAGACATTTAGTAGTTTAAAGAAATGATATACTTATTCATTTGTATCACGATCAGTGAGGGTCGTTGGTAGAGGACCGCGACGTTTCGAACGTAATCCTACCTTTAGGAATAGCATTCTTCTTGGCAGCCTCATTAGATAACTGCGAGTTCTTGAACAAGATAATGGGATTCGAATGAGAACGTGGTGCAAGAGCTGCTCCAGGTCTGGATTCAATTGGCTGCATAGACTGACCAGTCTTCATATGGCGAACATACTGAAATGGATCTTTAACATCGGACTTTTTGTTGTCAGGACTATCGGCGGATGATTCCTCATCCGGTTTGTCTTCTTTCTTTGGTGATTCTTTTGCCTTTGGTGTAGGCTTTTGAACTTCGGACTTGGCTACACTGTTTTGCTGTACGGGGTAGTAGTTCTGCATGAAATTTGATATTAATTAATATTGAATTATTAGATTATCAAAGAAATGAGATTGCCATTTTGATAAACAAAATTGAATGGGAAGTGGATTCCGGGTAATAGTAGACTGACTTTTATTCAACTGCCTTCCAATTGGATTCAAAAGTTACTTTTTCAGAGGGAGGAAAATTTGAAATCCACATGGAATACTCGCTGTTATGAATTTCCTATTCTGCAATCATGCAGGACTAAATCTGTTTTTAGGGAAACAGGCACTTTATTTTTCTTTTGTTTTTTTACGCAAGTTTTTGATCCCACTTCTGATTATGCATTTCGTAAACAATACTATACTTGAAGTGGAAAGATTATCTCTACCTGTTGATAGCTATTATAAAGAGGTTGTTGATAATACTGGGCATATGGATTAGCTCCAGGCTGTGGAAATGGCGGCACCTCACTTCGTGGCTCTTCCATTGGGAAACCCATCTTTTCCAACAGATCATTTGCAGGAGGCATTGGGATGTTTGTTCTCTTGGTAGCCTTTTCCTCAGCGTCTTGGGCAGCATCTCTGATAGCCTCACCAAGCATTCTCAAGGCTGTAGACTTATAGGCATCGACAGCTTTAGCGATGACCTTGAGGTCAATACGTGGGAATATTTGAGCTGCTGGTTGTTGTTGAATAATGACCCGCCTCGGGACTGGGATTTCACTGTATTTTGCTTTAGGAACGGCAGCTTCTGGTTTAGCCTGTTCTGTCTTGCTAACAGTACCTGTTGCGAGATCTATCAATAAAAATACATATAAATAAATATGAATCATGCTTGGAATATACCAAATGGAACAGCACTATACATGTACTTGGGAGTTCCCCACTGATCTACCTTAGGATCACTTTCTTAGGAAGATAAAGAATGGAATACGAAGCTCCCCAGTGATATACCGTAAGATCAGTTCAAAAAATAGGGCGATAAATATGAGGTCATGCCTCATGCCTCCCAAAAGAAATGCCATCATAATTAGGGAGTTCCCAGTGATCTGCCATCGACCCACTTCCCCAAGTAATATATCTTTGTTTGCACTTTTACTTATTACCTATTATATAGATTTTTACCTTCAGCGAGGTTAGCACCCGAGGCAGATCCAAATTCTTCTGATGCCTGACCAGATCCAGATTCTACAATCTCAGGTGTCTGTTCCTTCTTTGCAGGAGGAACTATCGGCAAGCTTTCAGAAGGTGTGTCTGATTCTCCATTGATCATATTAGCCCCAGAAGCAGAGGTAGACCATACGTCACTTGTAGCTGCTGAGCCAGAAGCGGATTCACCTACGACCTTATCACCTATCGAAGGAATACCAGACTTTCTCCAGATAGGCAGTTCGTTATCTTACGAGGGGCATGCAAAGATTACAGAGAGAATACAAAGCATTAGTTGAGATTTAAGTTAGATTAACATACTGCGCTTAGTACATAGTTTTGTTATTTATTATTAAGAAATTACTGAAGCGATGAACCGATTGCTTATGTTTCTCACATTCATTTTCCCTCCTGCATGATTTTTTCATACATCTCCCGACCTCATGCTCCTCTTTCTTTCTTAAATTTCTTTCGCATTTCCCCTCTCTTTCTTCTTATCTTTTCTATTTTCTTGTATTGTTTCTTTTCATAATTCCTATTAACAAAATATAGGATACAAAGAAGCCTAAAGTAGTATTAAAATTTAGTAGATATTAGAATTACAGATTATCGCCAGTGTTAAGCATCCAAGGTTACTTTATGTGCACTTACATATTAGGGACCTTAAAATCTACGACGGCGACGTCAACCGGAAGTGCAAATAATTTTAATTTGGGTTTTCGCGCCTTCAAAGTCTGTCTTCCATGTGGATCAGTTGACTTTACTAACAATGTTTTGAATGAAATCTCCAATAAGCAGAACCTCAAAGTAAAGTTATTTACACTTCCGGTTGACGTCGCCGTCGTAGATTTTGCAAATCTTAAGGTCGCTATTGTTACTTTATTGGAGAGTGGTAGATGGTTACTTTGAGGATAGCTTACTTATTTTACGAATATTAGACTTTTTAACCAAGTTAGAATATTATTATTATTATTATTATTATTAT
>OCZR010077605.1:799-12085 GCA_900234385.1 Anemonia viridis
AGGAAGTGTCCATTGATGCACCGGACAGAGTTGTATTCCAGGGGGATCCATTGGTGCACTGGACACAGATGTATTCCAGGATGTCCATTGGTGTACTACAGCAGATGTATTTTAGGAGTGGATCCAGGAAGTGTCCATTGATGCACTGGACAGAGATGTATTCCAGGGGGATCCATTGGTGCACTGGACACAGATGTATTCCAGGGGGTCCATTGGTGCACTACAGCAGATGTATTTTAGGAGTGGATCCAGGAAGTGTCCATTGATTCACTGGACAGAGATGTATTCCAGGGGGATCCATTGGTGCACTGGACACAGATGTATTCCAGGGGACCATTGGTGCACTGGACACAGATGTATTCCAGGGGGTCCATTCGTGCACTACAGCAGATGTATTTTAGGAGTGGATCTAGGAGTGTACAAGTTAAATAAGTCTGGCCTAAAAGAAAAATGATCAAATATTTATCTTTTTCAGATCTGCTTTACTTGTATATGATCATGGAAACAAAGAAATTGCAATCCCAACATAGCAAAGCAGAAGGTCCAGCACTTACGACAGTGACAGATGATGATGGAAAAGTAAATCAATTATTAATATTACATGTAAAGTTTTTGGCTTTTGTTATACAAGATAGTGGAGTGCATTTTAGGACATACATATGAAAGAAGCATTCTCTGAATTAACATGATGACGTCTGACAATATTTTTCAGGATTCCAGTCAGTTTAGAGAAGTACCACTTGTAAAAGGAGAAAAAGGCCTAGCATCTGGTAAATAGATTTTGCTAATGTGTGTAGAAAACAAAAATAAGGGTTAAAAAAGCAAATTCCAATAAAGTCAATGGTGGCCATTTTGCCATAAACAATGGATGCTAATGATAAATCTTTTGATAAAGACACTATCACTCCTACAATGATAAAAGTTTTAAGAAATATTAGAAATTAACAGTCTGTATTAAAATTATACAATATTTTTTTAAAAATTCAAGTGTTGCTTGATCTTTTTTCAACAGCCAGGGAGGTGACATATCTGTGCCCCTTCAGTGGTCCTGTTAGAGGAAATTTGTATGTTACAAACTACAAGCTATTTTTTAAAGCTGATGACGTAAGTTTATCAATTTATGTTGTATAATACTATCATAGTAATTATTATATATCTGTAATTTACTGTACATCCTATGTTTTTCAGGATCCTCCATTTTCTGTTGATGTCCCTCTGTGCTCAATTTTTCGAATTGAGAAGATTGGTGGTACCACAAGCAGGGGAGAGAATGCTTATGGACTTGAAATCTCATGCAAGGTAAAAACAGTTCTCTCAGAGCCTATAACATGGGAGGTTATCACAAGTGCATGAAACAAGAAATTTGAGCTTAGAAGAGTTGTTAAAACTGTTTGCATGTTTTGTTTTTAGGATATGAGAAACTTGAGGTTTGCTCATAAGCAAGAAAACCATTCAAGAAGATTGGTCTATGACAAACTTATGGTAAGGATTCAATAAACATGGACTCTCAGGCCGATGTTTTAAGTTACTCTATTACTAGCATAGGGAGGGGTGGGCATGAGGGGCATGTCTCCCCCCCCCAAATTTTTTTCATATTGATGATTGAATTTTACCTTTTTATTCTGGGTTTCCCCTCCTGCCACAATTCTAGTTTTTTGCTCTGGGTGCCCCCTTTCTTATCCCTTAGTTCCTGAGTCCCCACTACCCCCCTGGCTGCTATTATTTATTGTGCAAACATGTTAATATGTCCCATTTCTGTTTTTAGACTTTTGCCTATCCATCTTCATCTGGAAAGGTTAGTTTGTTAAGTGATGATAATATTGATGGCAGATGATGTTAATAAGGCCAAACAAAAAGAATAAGTGTTTCCTGTTGCATGAGAAAAAATCCTTTAATTTTTTTTGTTCTGTATTTTGTTCATGAATATTTTCAGTGGAATTAATCTCATGGGAACCCTGTGGTATATTTGGGAGTTAAAATTAGGGTCAGCAAAAATCAGTATGAAATTAGGGTGGATTGTGATTGTGCAACTAGAAAACACACATGTATGTATGTTTTTTGTTTGGGCTAATGGTAACAGACCTTACTCAAATCTTTTGTTAGACCATGAACCAATTCAATGTTGGTCTTGATCGACTAACTTAAAGGGGGTCACGGGCACCCTGTGAACACCCCCTAAATTCCCCCACTGAACGTATGACAAGCAGATCAAGGACAAGGTTCAAAACAGATACCGTTAGATGACAATTTAATTAAAATGTTTGAATTATTCTTATTTCAGTCTTTTTTTGCGTTCTCATTGAAAGAAGAATTTGAAGTGAATGGATGGGAGGTGTTTGATGTGGAAGCTGAATTCCGAAGACTAGTATGTATTTTGGAGTACACTGTTTCACAAACGTACATTGCAATGCACAAAACTATGATCACATTTCATGCATTATTATTGCATACTTTTATTCACTGGTGAAGCTGTCTGTTTTTACTAAGTAAGAGTGTTATGTTTGTTCTCAGGGGTTGCCGACTGATTGCTGGCATGTAACCAAGATTAATGAAAAATATGAGATATGTGAAACTTACCCTGCCATAGTAAGTAATTAATCATTAATTAATTGTGCTTTAGGGAAGCATGGGTGGTGTAGCGGCGAGAGAGCTTGCCTCTCACCAATGCGACCCGGGTTCAAGCCCCGCTGTGCTCGGTGTTGTTGTGAGTAGAGTTGTTTGTTGGTTTTCTCCTGTGCTTTGAAGGTTTTTCTCCAGGTTCTCCGGTTTTCCTCCTTCCATAAAAATCAACTTCTAAATTCTAATTGGAATTTACATTAGTCTCCCTGATTAGTAGGGCATGCGCCTGGCTAGAAAAGTTTGAGACTCAAATAAAGTTGTTAATTTTATTTTATTTTATTATCAATGAAAACCCTTTTTGCAAGTCTGCAACCCCTTGATTCAGAGGCCAAATTCTTATCTGAGAAATTGTATCTCTTTGATGTGAAGGGGTAAAACTGAGAAGTCATCTGTGAGTTCAAGTGCTATAAGAACTTGTACTAATCTTTTCTCAAGATTCCTTATGCTCACCATTCTTTCCAGCACATTTTGTATTAAAAAATACCCTTTTGCGAATTCAAACTTACAGCTTGGGGTACCATCGTCAGTGAATGATGAGGATATCAAGAAGGTAGCAATGTTCCGAAGCAGAGGTAGACTTCCTGTAAGTTAGAATGGAATACATTGAAATATTTCTTGATCCAGTAAGTGACAAAACATAGTGTAATAAAACTGTTTTGTGGTAGGTTTTATCATGGCTTCATCCTAGCAATAATGCCTCAATAACAAGAGCAAGTCAACCAACTGCTGGAGTCATGAACAGAACAAGGAACAAAGATGATGAAAAGTATTTCCAGGTATTTTATAATGATTAATAATGATGTATAATGTACCGGTACATGGTTTATGATTACAATATATTTTTTCACACAGAAATGTGATTGTAATTAATTTTCAGGCAATATTAGATGCAAACCCCCAGTGTCACAAACTGCTCATAATGGATGCTCGTCCAAGAATCAATGCTCTTGCTAACCAGGTAGATAATGTGGTTTCAGTGCTAACCATTACAATCATATATATCCATCATGGGTTATAAGTTATTTATCCTTTTAATGTTGTTCAGGCAAAAGGAGGTGGGTATGAAACAGAGGAGAACTATCAAAACACTGAGGTCATATTCTTGGATATAGCAAATATTCACGTCATGAGGGAAAGGTAGGTGAATGATGTCAGAGTGAATTTGAATTTATAATTCAAACCATAATCCTACCCCAAAACTCCCCACAAGCATTACCAATAGGGTAATCCTTTATATGTTATGTACAATACTTTATGACCACTGAGCTGACATGTGTCGATCGACTATCACCTGACTGTTGGTCAATATTTGGCTGACTATTATTGGTCTTATTTACCATCATACAGTCTTAGAAAGCTCAAAGACATCTGTTTTCCAACCATTGATGATGCTCATTGGCTGACCAATCTGGAAAACACTCACTGGCTAGATTACATCAAAGTAAGTCTCTTCCTGGTCCAGTTGCACAGTACTTCTCTACACTATACCTGCTTAACAGTAAGGTTATTTTTCTTTCCCTCTCTATGGCTAAGTTACAAGCTGGTTGGAAAAAAATATTTAGGTATTCTGGAATCTAGGTGCATACTTGGCCAGAAAATAGTATCTGGGTAGCAATGGAAAAAGACTACGTTACCCTCCCTCCCCCAAATGAAAAAACTGTCACCTGCTATGCAATCAGATGATCGATGTTACCCCTTGACCAAAATTAGCAGAATATGGATAGTATAAAAAATCCTGTTGCAAGTGGGATTTGGGTTAAAAATTTATAAATAAAACCGTTTTTAAGGAGGCAGTGGCTAGTTAACCCCAGTTTGAGGATGAAATTGGGTAGTTAGTTACGTGGACCATTCTATTCCTCCCCCTTTCTTTATATTGTTTAGGTCATCTTAGCAGGAGCTGTTCGTATTGCTGATGCTGTTGATAGATGTAGAACATCAGTTGTAGTCCACTGCAGTGATGGCTGGGACAGAACATCGCAGGTAGATAGACGGCAGATGGTGGCAATCAAAGATTTTATCAATGTGATTGTTTTCTTGTGCTACTTTGTGCAGAATCTGTATTGTTAATCTTGTAATAATTTGATCTTTCAGTCAGAGGAACTAATTCTTTTATTATTTTCTATTCACGTAGTTGACTGCACTTGCTATGTTATTGCTAGACCCATACTACAGAACAATAACTGGATTTGAGGTAAAATGGACTGAGCCAATGGTGTGATTTGACATGCATGCATCTTCATATTTTATAAGACTCAAAATGGTTTTCCACATCTTGTCTTTTTAGGTACTCATTGAGAAGGAATGGCTGTCATTTGGTCACAAGTTTAACCAGGTCAGGCACTGCAGAGCATGGTTTTGTGGGGTGGGGATGGGGGTCTGGGAGAATGTCTCCAAAATATTTGAGAATTGAGAAAATGTGGTTTTGAGGTGCAATTTTGCAACATATCTACTGTATTGCATTGAGGCCAAAAAATCATTTTTGGCTGAAAACATAAAGCCCCTTCCAGACCGTCCTCAGTTTCCTAGGAGCCTGATAGTAAGCTATTTTAAAAATTGATCAATTAAAATTATGCTTAATTTGTAAATTATTCATTGTTCTCTACAGCGTTATGGTCATGGGGACAAGAACTACACTGATGAGCAGAGATCACCTGTCTTCCTTCAGTTCATTGACTGTGTCTGGCAAGTTACCAAGCAAGTGAGTGAAACAATCTTAGTTCTTCTTTTACAGCCCTTTTCTATTATTCTAAGACCTCCGGGCATCCTAACTTGAAATTACATGACATATTACTAAACTACATGTATACTAAATGTCCACCTACCAATACCCCACTTTGCCTTCAGTGAAAAATATTGTATGCTTATAAATGTTATTCATGGCCTCTAATAATATGCTGATGGTATGGTTGTTTATCTATTCTTAGTTCCCTTGTGCCTTTGAATTTAATGAAATCTTTCTTATAACAATCTTGGACCATTTATACAGGTAAAAATGTTATTTTTTACATAATAGCCATAGGAAATTTGCATCACAAAGAGTTTAAAATGAGCAATAAATGAAATGAGGTGATTTTAATAACTTTGTCGTTACTTTTAGTTGTAAGTTTGGGACTTTCCTGTATAACTCCGAAACACAGAGAGAAAAAGAGGTTGGTATTGAAATACTCAGTGTTTGTTGCCTTTACAGGTTTCTTTCTTACAAAAATAACTTCAAAATTCCTGCTGGATGAACATATAATCTCTTCAGGGTTAATAACTTTTGTTCTCTTTATTTGTCATGACAAGTTTTCTTCTTACTTTTTCTTATTTTAGAAACTCTTCGTCTTTCTTCATGTAAAGTATACGTAGAATCTCCTCAGCACATTGTTATCGTTAACTGATTGCTCTAATCTTTATCTCTCAGGATCTTAAGACCAAGACTGTTTCATTGTGGTCCTATATAAATTCCAATGTAAGTTAATAATTATTACTTATCAAAAATCCTGATTATGAGGTCTTCATTTAATTTACTGCTATTTACTAATTGAACACATTTTTTGTGATTTATTAACCTTTGTTTTATTCAATCTCAGCCTATGGAATTCAGAAATCCTCTTTATGCACCATATTTACATCAACATGTAAGTTTGTTTACACATTAAAATTTCTATGATTAATAATAATTATTCAGTTTTTAGCAGTAGATGGACTTGGAAGCCAAGTTGTTGTTATTAACATGGGAAACTAATTCCTGAAAAATCATTGTTATTGTCAGTAATGCATACCACTGAAGTATGTAACACTGTGATGGGTCATCATATACTTCACAACCAGCCAACACCTCATGATCAGTCACTGAAGGCACAGCCAAATTAGTAGCGCAACGGTTGACTGGCACATTTTACTAGTCATGAAGAACACCATTAAAAAAACTATAATGGTAAACATTTAACTGCATTAATATACACAATCTTCTATTCAGGTCCTGTTCCCTGTGCCCAGCATGCGTCGACTAGAGTTATGGACACATTACTACATGAGGTGGAATCCAAGAATGCAGGCACAAGTAAGATATATAAAATTTCTTCTTGATACTTAATTTCTTTACAGCTGCTTGCTCACAGATATCTAATAAATATGATTTTGTTTTCTTAAAGGAGTCCGAAGAACAACGTAATCGTGAACTGTTTTTCCTTTGTGAACAGGTAAGGATGAAATGTTTAACATTTTAACATTAGTGTTTCCATTGCTCTTGTTGTGGGCAACAATCTTGTGACAAGGAAATTGGGCAATACACTGTCATCAATCAGAGTATTGAACAAATATGACTTTTTACCGTCATAATATTATGCAAATTGCCCATTTCAGACCACATTATTATTTATTCAAAATGTTTTTTACATGAAAGAATCAACTCCCAAAAGTGTTAATGTTGTCAAATGGTCTCAAAAGAGGTTTTTCATTGTGCCTGATTTCCCTGTCACAACTGTAGTAATCTCAACCAACTCAGCAACGAAAACAATGGTATCTTTAACTAAATTTAGAAAAAAAATTGAATGAAAATGTTTTAAAATGAAATCAATCTTTGTAAATCTTTAGCTTCGTACCAAGTGTGAAGTGTTGCAGCGCGAAATAGATTCTCGCATGACGGTGGAAGTTCCCTCTACACCAGATGCTGTATCAATACACAGTACAAACGAACCCTAACTGGACTTCTTCCAAAGTTTGACAGCCTTCTGGTTGCGTAAATAATAGCTATCAAGATAATGCTATTCCTTATTCAAATGTTTCCCAAAGCATCCCTTTTATTTTTCAATTTAAAATTATAATAAATTCAAATATTATTGCAATCCTCAATATTCTGAGAACTCCGTATGTATGTACTTGAGAGTTGCCCATTGAAATTTGATTTTACACTCAGTCTGCTGGGAGTCAAAAATATAAAAGGTACGGACTGATAAGCTTTGATTGACAGCACAGAAAAAAACAATAAATCACATCAAGGTGTCAAAACGTCCGAGTTTGCAGAATGTGGAGAATTGCAGTCCCAGTAATTCATTTTAGTGGAACACAACAGGTAGCCTCTAATGCAACTGTTTCGGGTGATTCACTTTCATTAGAAAGTGAACTACCAGACCAGAAACGGCTGCATCGAAAGTGAACTACAGGAGACAGCTGCATTGGAGGCTACACAACAGGGTAATTCCATAGATTTTACATCCCACCTAGTTCTCCACATGCAGAAACGATGTCGTGCTCCTATCCTTTCCCATGCTGAGAGAGAGGATGCCTCTTTTGTCCTATTCACTTCTCTCAGTCTGCCAAAGATTACCTACTAGGCTCTAAATATGCCCTCCTTAAAGAATACATTTTAGCGTTGGTAAGGAGATCTGACATTTTATGAAATGATGCAAAATGGCTAATTCAAAATCAAGAAACAGCTTGACATCTGAATTTTTTTACAATAGGAAATTATTGTAAGATAATCTTAATATTAATATTATTGATATAATTCTTTTATTATTTTTTTTCTTACCATTTTTTAAGATTTCAATTTATGTAATGCAGTGCTTTTCTGTAAATTTGTAGTTTATCCCTTCTTGATTTTAATGTTATATTATCAGTAAATAGATATCAATAAATGCTGAAATTCAAAAACTGAATTGGAATGAGTGAGTTGTTTACAGCCCAAGTATACTGGTCACTTGTCAGTTGTGCACACAGTAGCTCCACAGTCAAACTAAGTACAGACGGTCCCTTACATGTATGTGATGTCAAAGCAGTTCAATTTGGAGGTCAAAGAATTTCAATCTCCTGAAAATCGACACCTATTGTCTTGTTTTCCGAATCGAACCACATTCTCATGTGCTGCAAGGGTTTATTGAATTTGGCAAATACTGATCAGCTGCAGTAGAGCAATGGGCCTTTTTCCCATTTGAGTGTGACTAACCATGAAAAATGGCTCTATATATATTGAGGTTGGACTTTGTCTTTCTTATACACCTATTTCAAAAATTGTTGTCGCAACCAAAAGGCTCAAACAACAAGCCAAGACCGCAGAGGACGTCGGTCCAACTTGAAAGCATTGCTTTATGGTCATAGCCTCCTACACAGCCATTCTTAGTGTCATCACCCTATGCAATGCTGGGGAGGGAAGTGTTGTGTGACGACACTAAGAACGTCTGCATAGGAGGCTATAAACTAGATTGCGTAGGTACAGTACCAGACTCGTACCCAGTCGTTACTCTTTGTTTTTCGTAACACACAAAGCTTTAGTGACTGGGTACGAGTCTGCATGTGTACAGTACTGTAAATTTTCGTTTTTCAAGACAACACAAATCAATTTTAGTTTTAAGCTCAAAGAACATTATTCTACGTGTACTATAATGATAAACTACACTTTTCAAGCCAGTTTGATTTTCTCAATAGTTTATTGAATATATCATGTTTTTTACTTCCCCAATGAGAGCAATATTTGTTGTTATATTATACCCTGGCCCTTATAAATTTACCATGCAACAAATACACTTAAATAGTCTCTATAAGGTTGATTGAACAGTTTCTTTTATGAGTTAAGAACAGAAAAAAGGAATTCCATTTCTGATGACATAACCTAGAAATCTGTGATTAATATTTGATGCAGCCTAGACTCCTTTAACCACAGCCACACCTGCGACTGCCTTACACATTCCAATCGGTCCTGTCACCTTCCATTCCCCTATCTTTGGATCAAAATACTCAACGGTGTTACGATAAGAAACACCATCATGACCACCGAGAGCATACAGTAGGCCAGCCACTACACTTACTCCATGACCACTGCGACATACGCTCATTGGTGCTACAAAAGCCCACCTATCCTCGTCTGGGTAGTAACGTTCTGTTTTGAATAAAAATAACAATATAGTTAACCTGCTGTAATCTATAAATTAATGTAAATTAAATAAATGTTTAAATTTGATCTCACATTCTGATGGCCATTGTAGAGAGTGACACAGCATGTACACACAATATCTGCTTTCAATTGTCATTGGTGTCAAAAATGCCTACTCTAATTCGTACTTTTAATTATAAAAAAAGTAAAAAAATGCTATGCTCCATTATGTTTCTTGCTTCTCCTAACACTTTTAAAATTCATGTTCTACCAATAACCCAAGTTGTGCTTTAAAGTGCACACAGCAAACACACACACACTTGTTGTTTCTTCCACAGTGTGCAGACATACAGTACCTGAGGTGCTCAGATTAGATGTGCCATCATATCCTCCAGTAGCATACAGGTGGCCATGAAGTGTAGCCACACCCACACCCCCTCTGCGCGCCCCCATAGAAGCAACATATGTCCAATCATTTGATTCTGGGTCATAACGTTCTACTGTTTTAAGATAATTAACTCCATCATGTCCACCAACAGCATACAGGTAACCTGTGTACCATTCAAATAAAATAAATAAATATAAAAAATGAATATTAGTTATAGGTATGTTCATTTAGTTTAACGTTATCTTGTGTATTGGTTATATTCAAAATAGGGGCACAAAGTCAATCCACACAACCAACACCCCTACTTTGGATTTTGACACTCAATGGTACATTTATTAGCGTGCCACTCGTAAGCCACTTGCCCAAAACATCAAACTTATATACTTCAATGGTTTATGTACAGCAACCCCAATTGATAGCACATTTTTACCTTGTTTAGTTGCACAAAATGCTTTTCCTAATTCATGTGAATTTAAAACTCCCACAGCAACATGCCTTCTTCTGTTTTTCATACAAGAAGTGTATTTCCATTGATCAAGTTTAGGGTCGTAAACCTCCACAGAGTCAAGCACAGAGTTTCCGTCATATCCTCCTACTGCATACAGCAGACCACCTAAGACTCCTACAGCGACATACCTCCTTGGATTGTTCATTGGGGCAACAAATTTCCATTGCTTGGTAGTAAGGTCAAAGCATTCCACACTAAATATTTTCAATTGAAGAAAATTAATTTAAAAAATCATCAGCAGAAAATTAATGCAAATGATGCAAGTGGAGGAACAGAATTTGCTTTTTCTGGACTTGAAATTATTTAACATTACACAGAAAATTAACTGAAGCTTGAATTTTTTGTAATGATATTATATTTAATTAATTTGCTGGAAGGTAATATAACTGATTTAGTCTTTATTTAGTCCAATAGGTGGGTCAGAGACATTTTTTTTATTTCAATTTCCAACCAGAAATCTATTGGACAGTTCAATAAAGCAAAGTCTGTGATTTACCTATTGTTGAAAAGGATGTAGATTAAAATCAAAATGACAATGTTTATGAATATTATGTCTTCTTATAAAGAGTATAAAGAATGAAGGAAATTGAACTGTATGATACTCATAATCCCAGAATGCTTTTAGTCCTTCCTAATGGAAAAAATATTACTTTTAAAAAGATATCAACCAAAATCCAATTTGATTCTTGGGAAATGTCAGTCAGCTATATAATGAGTAGTTATCAGTGCAAGTCATTTTCAGTTGTACTGTGTAATGGGTCTGGTATCACATGTATGCATCTATTAGCATGAAGCAGCTGTCTGATAAACATGAATCCAATAACTCAGCCATGTAATTTATTATGTTTGTCCTTCCCTTCACCTACTACAATCTCATACCCAGGGCCCATACTCCATACCAATGAGATATGAGAGGAC
>OCZR010077733.1:6831-17718 GCA_900234385.1 Anemonia viridis
TAGTAGATAATTTCAATATTTTTTATACGCTTTTAGTGTATATGTAGTCCTTGATTAATTACCGGCGTTGAGGTGTATGTTCCCGTATTAAATTGATTCCATCCTTATTCTAAAAGGAAAGAAGAAAAACAATCTGATTGAATCCATGTCATCAAAAATATTATTACAGCTGTAAGATTCAGGAGAAGTAATTAACCAACATAATTTTTCCATTCCTTTTTGAAAATTTCACTTTCTACAAAAGCATTTTTTTCAATCAATACTCTACATTATGACATTGATTTTTTGAGCAAAAGAGTTGAAGGCTCCTTTTTCCTTTTTACTGTCTAAAATATTTAGTAATTATTTGTTCTACCTGTAGTTGTCAGTGATGATTGCTGTTACATTTTGCTCTCTCCACTGACCCCTTACTTTTGAATAATTCAAGAAGCCGTGAGGGGTAGGGACATGATTGGATGATTATCCTGGAAATGCAGTAAAAAACTGGATCCTTGAGCTAGAGGGCTACACTGTAGGTGTAAGGCAGGGGAGGGAGTTATTTTGTTTGCAGATGAACAAATGATTTCAAAAACATAAACATCCTTGGGAAATTGAGCAGACTGGGATGTCATTATCAGTGTGGGAGGGGATAGAAGGAGGAGGATGGAAAAAAAGTAGATATGGTTACCCATGTGATATCTTTTTAATATTGGATTCTAAAAGGTCAGACTCGGGTAAATCCAGAAATTTGCAAGTTGGTTTCCAAAACAAAGAAAGTAAAGATAGTGACAACATCAATCATCAACATCAATTTTGTTGAGACTAATAATGATTAAAACTACAATTGATTATAGATATTTGCATAGTTAAGTTACAGTTACTTCCTGGATACTAGTATCAAGTCTAGAAAACAATCGATCAAAGATGATTATCTCATATAATCCAAGTTTAACCTGTCATTTACTTTTTCACCTGGAACTCTTTTCCTTAAAAAGTCCTCATAATTATCTGATTTATATTATGCATCCTTATTAAATCATTTTTTTCAGTTTGCCTACCAATATTGCTATGAATCTTCCCTCCTCTTCTGTTCATTTTATAATTATTAAATCATGAGTCAGTTCATTATTAACTGCTATTTTGAGTAAACAGTACAGCATGAATAACCTTTATTGACTGCCTTGTTGAAAAGCTTAACACCTTAGTGCTAACAAGTAAAAATGAAAATTTGAATCTTAAAGACAATAGCAGTTGTAGTTAACTATTAACAGCATAGCTGACTCAAAAAATACTAGAATTTTTCATGTGTGTTGTATATCTATTTCTATCTTGCATTTGTTTTTACTTATTTCAATTAGATAAAGAAATTGTTATTGATATTTTGCTTGGAGATATGCATTATTTATAGTTTTCCCTTGCCACATGTAGGACAAGCAAATAATTGATATTCCTGGTGACATCTTTATGAATATGCAAATTTGACTCAAAAAAAACACAAGGGAAACATATTTTTAGAATGGCAGTTTTTTCTCCTTTATTTGTCTGGGCATGAAAGAACCAAAGTGTACAGTTTGTGAGATTAATGAACCGGTGATTTGTTGTGCTACTTGTGAAGCCTTATACTGTGAAAAATGCAGGGAATCCTTTCATGTTAAGGTACACTTTTACTGTATATTTTAACTTAGAATTATAAACTGCCATTTTTTCCTTTCCTTGAAGTCATGCCTTGCCAACGTTAACTCTACTATCCAAGACCTCTTTTAACTATTCATGAATAAATATTATTTTTATCAACATAACATAGTATCATGAAATTATACATCATAGTTCTTTTCTGTTATCTTCTTCTGTATGTATGTATACCTTGTTACAGTGAATGAAGGTTTTAAATCATGATAGATGGAAATTAGTAAAATTTACTATAAAATAATGTACTCAAAAATCACAAAAATTGAATTTATCTGTTTGTAAAATGAACGAAGACCCTTTTTCACAGGGTTTGTTGATCAATAACTTTCTATGTCAGAGTACCTCATTTTTTTTATCCAGACATTAACTGTGCATACGTTGCTAAGATAGCTAGTTTTCACTTTGAATACTGTAAATTATTTTCTATTATTGAGGATTAATGTACTTAACACCAACTACAAAAAACCCTGTTCATATGAGGTCAAAATAAAGCACTTTTGCTTATGATACTATAACTTCTATCCACAAGAATTCAAAATATATATTACTATATGGTATTTCTTATTTACAAAACTCAAAATATAATATATATTTTAATAGGTTCTGTCAACATTCATTGATATGTCCATACATATGTCTCAAGCATAAACAAGTTTTATTCCTAGACAATCTTATCAGGTTTTAACATCCTTTTTACTGAAGTTAGAATTACTTATAAATAATCCTCATTTTATGATATTTAATGAAAATATTAGGCTCAGATTTCCAGCTGTCAGGGTTTGTATGCCCGCCATGCTCTAAAATCTGAGCCTATGAAAATATTTTCCCAGCAAAAAAACTAAAAAAAAGACTTTTAAATTCAACTTTTAAACTTTGACATTATTTTTCACACATTAAAAAAAAACATTTTCTCACCTTTTTTGTATTTATTATTTTCAATCTACAGACTTGTCCTTCTCAACAAAACAAGAGACATGGTTCACCACAAACAGGTATGTACTTCTACAGGGGCAGATCCAGAATTTTTTCAAAGGGAGGGGGGGGGGTTGTAGGATTGATTGAGGTGATGGAGAGATATAGCAGACCAAAGGGTTAGGGAGACACGGATTCAAGTCAGTTAAAATGGCTCTCATAGGGGGGTTGCAACCCCTATAAACCCTCCCCTAGATCTGACCCTGTTCTACTTATATCTTAGAAATCCTTGTCAGATCCTTGATCACTCAAGACCCATTTAAAGTTAAAGGGGCACTTGGTTGAAAATCTATGAAAATTGCAAACAACTTGAAACTTATAGTATTTTTTTAACCAACTTGAAACTTGGTTAATCGTATTTAAATGGCCCCAAAAGTAGCCAAGCAGCATAAATTATTTTCTTGACAGTTAAATGTTGTGGATAGAAATTATTAATAATTTTTTTTTTTTACCAATATTTCTCAACTGCAAGTGGATTCCAAGCCACAGTTTTTGCCCAATCTGGCTTTCATAGTTATAATTTAGTCATATTATCCCCAAATATTTGAGTTATTTTGACTTTCATAAAACAGAGCATTTTCATCCAAGTGCCCCTTTAAGACTGTTATTTAAGATATATTTTCAGGATTATGCATAATCTGATCAGAATGTTCATATCATTTCACACAATTCCTCATATTTTATCATAATATCTGAGAAAGATTGACTGACCTTTTGAAATGAGTATTTTCCCATTTAACTCACCTATTTACTCCACATCATGCCATCCATCAATATTGGTTTAGAATTCTGTCACATTTTCCAATAAATATTCTCTCCCTGCAGGCCAATCTGTCTGCCAATAATGTAATTGGCTTCCCCTAGACATGCATATTTATTATTTGTTTTCCTCTGTACTCTATCTTCCAAATAATTTTTTATTTACTATTCTCAATATTCAACTCAGTAGTTGTGAGTTTCCCATTGGAATTCATTTTTCACCACCACCAGTCAAATTTAATATAAAAGGTACCAACAGATTAGTTTTGATTGACCACAGCAAAAAAATTATTTCACAATATTCAAGCTGTTGAAATGTCTGTTTGCAGAATATTAAGAATCACCCTAACTTTCTTTACATGGTGAACATACTGCAGCTCATTTCATAGACCATAGCTTTCTTCTTGTTACCTCTGCTTGCCCAGTATAGGAGGTTTCAATAATATTTGCTTTTTTAACTTTGCCTATACGCTGAATTGAAATGATATATGTTGTCCAATTTGAATAACTATTGCAGTCCTGGATTGACTAGCCTCTCATACATGTAAAAACACTTTTAGTTTTCCACAAGGATATGGTCTACAGTCAGTCCAGAACAATAGTTATTCAAATAGGTTGCTATATTTTGATTGGTATTTCAGTATTCAGTTTGACTTTGGATTTAGGAAAATTGAATTATCTTAATTGTCATATTCAACTTTGAAACGTTATCCCAATTTCCATTCTTTCTATTCAGTATGATAAAATATTGAACACTGAAATTATTTTCATAAGTCAGCTTGTGGTTTTGATCATTATTTGTTTACAAAAAAAGCAGTTTTCTTTTAAAGATGTTTTCTAGATTGATAATTTTATATTCATTCTCAACTTATGAACCCTAAACTAACAAAAGACAGAAGCTGCACTTACAAGAATACAAAGCAACAGCATTACTGTCTATGACAGCAAAATGATATTATAAGGTCCATCTTTTTTTGGAAATTAAATTATTTAGTTCCTAAAACCAATGTCATGTGACCAATATGCAAACTATTGGCTAATTCATGTTAGGATCACATTTTACTGGTTGAATACTCTCTGTGGTTAATGTTATATATATTCACAGTCTCATTTATCAGCCTTCTGGCTGAGTCAAGGTCATATAGTTATCCTAGTAAGAATAATACATTATAAACACTATTATTTTCTTTTCACAGCTTCAAAACAGAGCAGGAAGGCAGGTGCTGAAAGCCAGAGGACAACATCTGCAGCACCTAAACCTAGTGTTCCTAAAAGACCACCACACCAAGAAACTACTGTTAAAAAACCTCCAAGAATTGAAAAGGAAAACAGCTATGATGCAAGTGGAAGTGACAGCGATGACCTTCATCTGTCTGGAAAATTAAGCCCTAAAGATGACATTGGATATGAAACAGGATCTTTTGATGAAATAGACGGGTCTAATAGTGAGACAACAAGCCCTACTGCTGGTGAAGAAAACAAAACTATTTTAAATCAGAACCTCAAATGTGAAAATACTGCACCCCTTAAAGATGAAAATAATCCTAGCGAGCGTCTTTCTTATACTTATGCTGGGGAGGAGTTTCGACCTCTTATCATAACTGAGAGTGGAGGAATTGCTGGTCCTTTAGAAAACAAAAAATCATTGGACCAACCAAGTAACAATTGTCCTTCTGTGGATCAGAGAAGAGCTCCCATGAGATACGAAGAGGTTGAAGTTTTAGGCGGAAATTTTGATAGAGCAAATGTAAACCCAACACATTTAAAATCTGGTATGCCTGGGAATAATGATGCTGCTGTTGAAAATGAAGATGATACTTATGAAACTGTAAATATTTCAAGAACTGGACAAAATAGTAATGCAAGGCAGAAAGATTTCACTGCTGTGTATGATGAACAGAATGGTGAAGACATATATGCTGTAGTTCAGAAGGACAAAACGAAAAAGGAGAAAAAATTAAGTCCTGGGATATCACATAAAACTCAGGAATCTGAAATTCCCCCTGAAATCCCTTCACGTTTAAACATTACAAAATCAGACCTTTGTGAATCCATTTCTGGTGAGCTTCAAGGGATGATTGACTCTTATGATGATCATAACACTGTCGGGAAAATTTCTAGATCCTCTTCAAGGGATGGTTATTCATCAAGTGATAGTGGCCAAGTGCCACCGCCGATACCTAAACCATACTCTGGCCCAGGGGTTGGTGTTGCTATGGAGAATAATGAGGCTGCAAGCAGTGAGGAAGGTAGGTTTCATAATGTTAATTTAGTAGGGTTTGTTAATAAAGCTTTAGGTGATAGATTCCTGCTAAAATGCTAATGGAAGTTCCACATTCATGTTGAAAAATTTATACCAGAAATCGTCAAAATTGTGTATATTCTTTGGTTTTCTAAGTAACTGAAACTTGATAAAGATAAAAAAAAGACTTTAGGTATTAATTGAAACAGTAGGTTATTTGCATTACTGCAATGATATTTATGCCTGGTTTTCAATGTGAGCACAAAAGCCAGGATAAAAAATATTGACTCTTGTGCTTGCTGCTGTGCTTGTGCCACCAGCGGAAACCAGATGGGATTGGTTTTTTAGTGTCAGTTAATTACTGGTATTAAACTTATTATCCAGTTTTTCTCTAAGAAATTTGCAGTCAGAAGGGAAAAGAATGGAAGAGGGGAGTTCATTGGAATCATCAAACAACCCCAAGGGACAAGCCTGGAACTACTACCAAAGTCGCTCATCCCTTGCAGACATTCTTTTGCCCTAGTAATATAGTACACTATACCTGTATTTTCCAACCTAGTGCCCATTCTCAGTTACTGGTATTCCAGCTTCCAAAAACTATTTCTCACTTTATTATGGAGGAGAATTTTCATGTTATTTATAATTTATTTATCTTTTTTTTTATTTAAGATTGTGTTGGCTCACCACTTTATGCAGCTGTACAAAAGAAGCCCAGAAAGAAAACAACTCCACCCAAGAAGCCTGAGCCAAAAATAATAAAAGAGCCAGAGGAAGAACCACCACCTCTGCCGTCACGGACTCTTTTAGATGAAAAGGATGACACCCTAGGAAGAGATGTCAGTTTCTCGCAACTAGAAAAAGAATCGCAGGAAAAATCCAAAAAGTCTGGTTTTGGAATATTCAAGAAAAAACACCAACGTAAGATGTCTGATGGCAATGTTATAAATACTTCTAGAGAAGCATTGGAGTATCTTACTTCTGGTTCATCAAAAAAAGGACACAAAAGATCCAAATCGCAAGATGATATGACTAATGTTATGAACAATTTACTTGGAAATCCTGAGAAAGTGAGGAGGGGCTCAGGACATTTAATAGAGCCATACTTAGCTGTTGACATCACCAATCCACCTCAAACACCCAAGGAACTACAGAAATCCAAACACTATGGAGAGGATGAATACCAAGATGACGAACTACCTGATGGGTGGAAGGAGGTCGAGAGTGAAAATGGTACTAAGTACTACTGGCATGTTTCATCTGGTACAACACAATGGGAGAGACCTCAAGTGTCTCAAAGACCTAAGGTAATCTAATGCTAACTAACAGAGGAGTGATGCCATGATATTTCAGGTTGTAGGCAATATTTCCATAGCGACAAAGAAAGTTCTTTTTTTTTCATTTAATAGATCAAACACGGGAAAGAGTGTTTTATCCGAGTATCCAACAAGGCACAGCCAAGTTTTTTTAACTGACTTTGAGGTGTTCAAATAGAGAATGAAACACTCTTTCAAGTTTTTGCTATTACTTCTCAAATTCATGGACAATTCTTGAAGAAAATCAAAGCAAGGCTTAATTTATGCAAGTGTTTTGTTATCAGATCCAAACCCTGTCACAGTAGTGATATACTTTGTTTCCTTCTTTTTAATTATCCATGAAATTGTGAAGCACTAATGAAAGAAAAATGCTGGGGTTAGATTTGTGGGCCAGAGAACACAGTCTAGATTTGTTAATATTCTATCATTAAAGCTTTAAGAAAAATTTGTTATCTAACCACTGAATTTGTTTCTCAAGAAGAAGACATCAGGAGAGCAACTGACTCCACAAGCAGTGGAAAGACAGAAGGTTCTTAGTTTTCCTGTTCATTCAATGGGCTGGATTGAGCTGGAGGAGAATCAAGTGGCACCTCACAACATGAGTGACACAATAGCAGAATGTATAAGTACCTTGGCAAAGAATAGAAAAGATCTTTGGCAGACGTCAGAGACTTGGGGAGAGGTAGGCATATTCTAAATGGGCAACTTATCAATCAGACCCAAAACCTGAATGATGCTGAAGGCCAAATGGCCTATTTAATTGTAGAGCATGATGAAGAGGTCTGTGTTAACACCCTGAGTGTTGGTCAGGTCAACGCTCACTCCACAAGCTTGCACTCCACAACAGACATTTTAGTCAACCAACTGAACCACCAGCTGTGTGGCACTATTAATACATGGAGTATAAATAACAGAATGTTTTGGTGCTTAGAAAGGAGGTTTTTCTGGACAAAAGACCTTTGGAAATAAATTGGTTTTGGTTGATTTAGATTGAGGTATTTGTATGCTTAGCCATTCTCTTCATTATTCCTTACTTACAGGGCAAAGATATCCGCCTGTTACTTGAAGGTGATACCCTGAAGCTAGTGGAACCCCGAAATAAGATAACTCTACTGGTACAGCCTGTGTCCAAGATGAGAGTGTGGGGTGTAGGCAAAGAAGACCACAGGTACCATTAAAATTGCATTTGGGCAGCTGTATTTGTATGTCAAGGGGCCAAATAGCTGTAAAGACACAGCCACAATGTGATGACTTTTCATGCAATGTTACATATGCAACATCACACACAACCATGTCTTTTGTCCTTTTATCCCCATGGGAAAAGATGTATGCCACCAATAGAAAGAAATAGAAATTTATAACAAGTTCTCTGCACTCCATTGTTTTCAGGGACTTTGCCTATGTCGCAAGAGATCCCAGCACAGGCAAACACAAATGTCACATGTTTCGTTGCCATGGTAACATATCTGGGCGTGCCATAACTACTGCCCTTCATGAAATGTGCAACAAGATCCTAGAAGAGAAGAAAAGAGCTCAAGAAATAAGCAAAAAGAATTCCCAACCAAAACCTTGGTCAGATATTATTAATACACCACCTCCATTATCTGTTAAAGGTTAGTGAACATTTTAGATACACTTCTTGATTTTTCCCAATATGATCAAAAGTTACTTTACCGCTTATTTATTGTATAGATGGCAACCATATTGCACATCAAAATTATCACCATTTTCTTCTTTGGGGAGTAATATCTCTTAATTGTTATGCATAGACAATAGAGGCTTTACACCATCATGTGATGGCAGCCATGACAGGAGGCACAACAATAGGGTCTTTCTCCTGGGAAACTGAGTTCTTTCTCATGTAAACCAGATTAGACCAGATTCAATTGTTCCTGCCTCCTGTCATGGCTGCCATCACGTGATGGTGCAAAGCCTCTATTGATACACTTATATCATGCTAGCTTAAAATAATAAGACACTCAATTTGTCTGGGACTTTGCCCAGCAAGCTTTATTATCAGGCTGGACACATAGACATTTACTGGTAAAAAATTCACAAAAATCTCCTATAATATGTGATGCTTCTCAGCTATGTTGATGTAATGTGAAAATGATTGATAATAATAATTTGTTTCAGATGGTGCAGCGTTCAATGAAAAACCCTTCAGAGAGCAAAGAAAAGATTTCACAGCAACTTACCTTGGCTCCACTGAGGTCCCAAAACCCACAGGTTAGTACATCATGGACTCCTGTAGCTCTTTCAATTGCCTGTTATTCATTATCAAGAGCATTTTAATTAAAAAAGCCCCTAAAAAACCTCCTTGAATACTCCTTGTAACTTGGCAGTCCAGGGAGTAAATACATAGTAACTAATGAGGAACAGAACCCTAAATTATACAGCAAATTATTTTGACTGAAGAGTTTGAAAAACTACTTGAAAGTCTGAGAATGTCTGAGTGAATGGTATTTTTAGAATAAAAGTGTGCATATTCTTGATATTTCAATAGGTATGGAAATGTTAAATAGAGCTATCAGCAAAGTGGCCTCTAAAGGGGCAGCGAAAAGAACAGTACTCATCCAAGTGACAGTGTCTTGTATCAGGATTACTGACTGCACAGTAAGTAGCTGCATGGTCAATTTCTACCTCTTAAGCCTGGTTCATGCTAGCAACACATGCATAAGCATTATGACATATGCAAGTGCAGATAGCCTTTCATGGTTAGTTAACATCTTTATATTTGCACAGAACAAAACATTCAGTCATCCTCAAAGTACTATTTCAGCTTGTGTCCTGATGCCTGTGTTTGCATTGCTACTGTGAACCAGTCTTTATAGACCCTTCACATTAGGCGTAATGTTTTCCCATTTCAGAACATGTGTTATTTCAGAGAATAACATTCTTTGTTTGAGTTGTATCTATATTCATATATCTTCTCATGCTCAACCGTTAAAAAAGAAGCGATATTCTAGGGAATGACACATGGTCTTAAGAATAAGATTCTTTGTTTGAATTGTATCTATATCGACATGTCTTCCCATGCATAACCATTAAAAAAAAAGAAATAATACTTTAGAGAATACCAGATGGTCTGAGATTTGTTGTTTCAAAATGCTGTTTGTTGCTGATGTTTCTGTGCTTGAGTTGTTTTTGTTCCTCCTGTACAGTTTTGCTGTATGCATTAGAGGTGATTTTGTATGAGTGTGAAACGTGCCGTGCCGTGTCAGTGTCACTGTCATGATTTCTATAAAAAACATTCTAAATTTCTGCTGTAACACTCGCGTGCCATTTTCACAGTCATATGAAAACTGTTCTACTGTTACTGTTCTGCTAATGTAATGGCTGTCAACCCTGTTCCTGTTGTCATCCTGGCTGCTTAAATTCTTGTTCTTGATGTAACATTAATTAAGAACAAGTCATTAATGATTATGTTTTTGAATTAATTTCAGTCACAAGAAGAAATCTCTGAAGATAGAGTAAGATTTCTTTCCTTCATGGGTGTCGGCAGGGATGAGAGGTAATTTGAACCTTATACTTCCTACCATCCCAAAGGCATGAATAACCAATCAAGGAAGCTAGATTTATTAGAATGGTCCAACTTCATTCATACTGAATTGTTTTGTGTTTGACTAGTGAAGCACTGGCTGCATAGAACATGAAGGTGTCGTGGTAGATAATCTTTTCACCGTAGTAAGATCAAGAGTAACAGACGTTTCGGACGTTAGTCCTTCGTCGGAGTCCGAAACGTCAGTTACTCTTACTACGGTGAAAAGATTATCTACCAAGACACCTTTGTATTAATATCACCAACGCAGTCTAAACTAGTTTTAATACTAGTCGTCATCTGCATAGAACATGGTGTATTAATGAGTCCGTTTTCCTTGTTTTCTTTTAGGTTGTGTGGATATATCATGGTAAATGAACCAGAGAACTTCA
>OCZR010077767.1:0-10265 GCA_900234385.1 Anemonia viridis
GTGGGTGGGTGGATCGGATGGCTTGGTTGGTGGGTGGATGGATGGGATGGTTTGGTTGGTGGGTGGATGGATGGGATGGTTTGGTTGGTGGGTGGATCCGATGGTTTGGTTGGTGGGTTAGGGGTAGGTTGGTGCATTGGTTGGTGGAGAGATCGAGGGGTGGATAGACAAAAGGAAAATATGGCAAGAGTATGGATAAAAGATTGTTGCATATAGAGTTTTAAATTCTTTTTCCCCCAGGATTATCCGTGAACTAGAAGCGCAGCTCGAATATGAAAGAGAAAAACGCGAAAAACTCGAAGCCCAGATGGATAGACTTAGAGCACAGATTCACACTCTAACACTACAGCTGGAGGATGAGAGATCCTTGTATCGTACTGCGGTTAGTATAACTTACGAATAATAAGCATATTTAGCTGGAACATATTTTTTCCATTTCAGACCGCGAGTCATTCCCTTGACAGTAAAATTCTTTGTTTGAATTGTATCATATTCATGTGTCATATCATGTGTAACCGTTGTACAAAGGAATAATACTCTTGGGAATGACATGGTCTGAAATAGGAAAACGTTTATACAACCAAGGTAAAGAACTCTATATCGAGTAAACCTAAAACTTCTTGCGGGTTGACTCTATGGTATCCAAGCACAGTATCATCATCATCGTCACCACCACCCTCACCAGTCATCATCACCAACAGTCATCATCCCTGTCACCATTAGTTCCATTAACCGTTGTTATCTTGCAGTCGGATACCAGGAAGAGCACCCAGCCGACACAACAGACCATGCTCAGACGGAAGAAAAAGAAATCCAAACGAATCGACACGAGCTCGAGCGGGGTTTTCGTAAGAAGAGGGGTGTCCAGTCCAAACCCTATACACTGCCTGGACAAAGACTGAAACCGGCTAGGATAACACATGGTATAGCCTGTGGGAACAACACACTATACAAGTCTTACCTTATTGTAGATATCTGTATCATATGAAAAAAAGAAGAGCGAGTACGAGACCGCCTTCAAGGCGAGGTGTAGGCACTCGAAACCAATTTTAGGGCGCGAAGGCCGAATCCATTGTTAAACATTGTACTGATCGTCAAATCGTCGAATCCATCGTACTGACGATTTTGAACGTCATCGTACGGACCGGGAAAATTATTCATTCAATCCATATACAACAGTTGAATAAAACATTTATAAACAGAATAACACGTGGGCGCTTGGAGATATGGAATTTATTTTCCTCGTATTCAAAGCGATATCTCACTGGTCCGCTGCGCTCACTTGTTAAATACTACATCGATTTGAACACTTTAAGATATATTCCATACCTCCGCGCGTCCATGTATTCTCTATTTTCAATCTGGTATAAAGAAAACGTTTAACATTTTTCATGTGTGTGTGGGTTTTTTTATAAATTCTAGTTCATACAAAGTGATATTGAACTCGTACATTGAAAATGATTTTAAGATTTTTTTAATCGTTTCTTTCACCGGCTAAATTCCAGTACCTGAGCGATCTTTTTTGACCTTTGTGCTGGTGTTCAGTCCTGGTGTTGAATAGGTTGAAATATCAATATTCATTCGAGCACCCAAAAAACAAAACTTTCTTGTCGATTACTGATTGGATGCCTAATATACTCCACTTGTGATTTGATGCTTAAAATCACGTGACTGCATGCATGTCATATATTGGTCAACGTGATTCCTAGTCACCTTCAAAGTCGGAGTATGACTCAGGATTTCACTTTAAACAAAAGCAATTTTCTAAATGGGCAACTTTCATTCTTTCCGTGTGATTGGATACATGTCCTTTCCGTATTTGGTGTAAAATATTACATATATCTGCCATTTCATTGAAGTGCTGGAAATGCTGGTAAATCAAGACCTCGTCGGACTCCACGGTTGGCCACCAATTCATCACATGGTTATGTCACTCCTTGATCACCTAAGTTCATTTTTTCTTGGAAGTCTCCTTGGACGAAGATGTTTTCGGTCGTTTCGCTCTTTTTCTGGACGCCTCGAGCTGTCTTTTACCCTGATACCATTAAAAAATCAAAAAAATTACAGTTTTTTGTTTAACTGTACCATGGATCATGACCGTACTAAAGCGAACAAAAAGCCTTCCCAGATGATGGCTGATGATACGGTCATCACATGTCAATACATGAGAAGGCGCTGGTTTGCTTGTGTAGTGATTTCAGACTCACCTGTTCACTTCCTTGTACAACTTTTGGTTTATCGCCCTCTAAGTTAGCCACATTAACATCAGCGCCATATTTACTTAATAATTTAATCATTTCCTGCATTTGTCGGCCTGCAGCTGTATGTAGAGGGGTGTTACCAGAGAATGTAGGGACGTTGGCACTTGCACCACGTGACAGGAAGTACTCTACAACGTGATATCTTCCTGACTCGACTGCGTGATGAAGAGCTGTGCGACCGCTACTTGCATCCTGCATCACACATGTAGATTTCAGATATTAGTGATCGACCACTAGACGAGTGTGCTATATCGCGTGATATTTCTCGAACTACACGATATGTTGCCTATATATTTACCATTAGAATAGAAAAATAAATGTATGATGACATACCTTAATATTGACATCAGCTCCCATATTGATGACCATTCCTATTAAATCTCGATTCCCGCATATGGCTGCCAAGTGAAGGGGGGACAGACCTATACAGAAGTTAACTCAAGAATATAATTCACTCGTTCTCGACAGCATATAAAAAACGCAAGAGCAGAAATTTACAATAGACCTTTCCCGTATTCGGTTGAATGATCACGAAACAATGGTTTCAAAGTGAGGCGGGACTTGATTCTCTTGTTTATCACGGAAACCATTGTTCCGTGATAATTCAAGGGAATTCGGGAAAGGTCTATTGATGGACATCAGTCAAAGTGTTTGCTTTCAATAGGCATGTATATGGACTGTTAGCACCAGTTCAGACGTCGAACTTTTGCCGCGTCAAATCTAATGACATCAAAGGAGACCGCCTAATTATCTATTGTTTTCAATGCATTCGGAAAAAGTTTGACGTCTGAACTGGGCCTTTTTTAGTAATTTTAAGAAAACAAAAGATGGCGTCATCCTACCTTCGAAGTTTTTAGCGTTAATATTGAGCCTACTACGGTCAGCAGCCGTACAATCATAAATTACTTTTACGATATCAACGTGTCCCCCATGACAAGCTAAGTGCAGAGGGGTCTGACCATTACGATCCAATGCATTAATATCCGATCCAGATTGTATAAGCTCCCGAACCAGGATCTCTTGGCCGGTGATGACCGCTAGATGAAGAGGAGTCTGGTAACGAAAACAATGTAATTGAGATTACTAAGGATGAACTTCGAGCCAACAGAATACCAGCCTTGCAGGGGGACGGAGAGGATAGTTGCATTAATCCCCTGGGGTAGAGGGTAGTGTTAGTTGGTAACGTATTATAGACCCTTGACTTCAAATTTCCACGTTTGACGTCAAATTTATTCTTTTGAAATTTGCTCGTTTGAATGAAATTGAAAAGAATAAGTTTGACGTCAAACGCGGAAATTAAAGCATTGTACGTTCTATTTAAAGGGTGTACATACCTGTCTTAAGTTGTTGTAGACATCGAGTTTAGTGTCTTTCATAGCTTGAACAAGAAATCGAACCAGATTATGGTTACACTGAACAACAGCGATGTGCAAGTACCTTTATAAAAGATAAAACTATAAGTTAATTCTTTTGATGCAGGAAAGATTTTCAGCTCATTTAATAGGAAACGTAGACAATGGAATAGTTTCAAAGATCAAGGACTGTTGTTAATGGATGACGTGCGTTTTCGTGAAACCTGATTGATTCAGAGTTTAAGCCATTTATTCGAATGTACCTTACAAATACTCAAATAGTTTCTATCATCCATTCACAAACCTTTATTAGGGAGCAGTTGGTGTGGGGAAAGTAATTCTAGGGGGGACTATGTTTTCTGGGGCTTTGGTTAAAGAGGGAGGACCAATTTCTTTAGGCTTGGACTTATGGAGGTCCGGGATTTTTTGGAATGCTGTTTTAGAAATTTTGTTTTAGAACCGACAACCGGTTGACTCAGTTGGTAGGGCGCTAGACTATTGTGAGGGGGACCAGGCTCAATTCCCGGCCGGACCAACACTCAGGGTCTTAAAATAACTGAGGAGAAGGTGCTGACTTTGTAATTACAGTCTGCAAATGGTTAGACCTTCGCGTCTTCTCGAACAAGGACGTTAAACCGTAGGCCCCGTCTCTTCACACTATCTAACCCTGTATCTGGAGGGACGTAAAAGAACCACTGAGGACGTAATCTAACCCTGGCAGTGACCACCCTCAGTGTCTGGCCTTTACCATAAAGGCACTAAAATGGACAGGTTTCTACAACCAATGATATGCATAATACCCTTGCGTTCAGTTTTCGTGGAAACTATTCACCCAACGACTGGCTTCAAATCAAACAGCGCCTCTGGAACCAGGATAACAAGAGTCAATACACTATACGTATTTCTTTATCACGATGTGATGTGCTTCTTTTCAAAGCACTAGCAGAACTCTTTCAAGCTTGTCTCAGCAAGGCGGAAGTGGTGTAGTAAATACTTTCACTTTGCATTTTGAACTCGAATTTTGAACACCGAAACACTTCATCAATCGCTCTCTCGAATTCAAATTCTCTTATGAATGTGTCCAATATCAGAATTTTTCCCTATCATTCCCGATTATTTTAAAAGCATTTTCAGGTGTAAAAGTGTTTAACTGAATCCTCGAATGGTTTCTTTCTTTCTAGCATACGAAAGGCTTTCAATTCAATTTCCGTCATTTTATATCGGCTTCGGCTCAGAACAACTTCTTGTTAAAAGAAGTATTTTCACAATTTAACCTATCATATTGAAAAACTTAAAGGTTCGAAACAATTTCGCGTGACTGGAAAAGTTATACAAAACAAGTTAAGATATTTAAATTGCTTAGAAGTCTGAATTCTTTGAATTTTATTTCGAAGCGGAAATAATTATCTTGAATAAGAATGTTTTTGCCACATTTGGGTCGTTAGACAAGAAAAAATTATCTGAGTGGTATTTCACGACAAACATTTTATAATATCATTGATAATAGTTTCTGAAACTTCACTAGATAAGTTCTTACATGTAAAATAATTACGCTCAGAGTATGAATTTCAAATTCCGCGAAAATTAAAATAATTTATAAGTATAAAATTAAAGCTTCTACTTGTTATATGTCATAAAGAGTAGTTGTCTTTTAGCAATTTTAATGACCTCAGCAAAATTTGAGTATAATATTTGATTTTGTGACGCCCTCTCTCGATTCTCTCCCTGAGAGCAAAGACGACAATTTTGACCTTTACTTTATACTTTATTATTTCTGACTTTCTGATTTTTTGTTCGACTCTGTTTCAAGAAGAAAAAAATCCAAAGACTACTTTTATTAAGGAAAAGGAACAAGTTGGTTTTAAAAATTCGTCTAATTTTCATCAGCCGGCTTCAGAAGCAATCATTTGAAGGAATACACAAAGGGAATTTTGTTTCCTGTCCAAAATATTTCGAGGTTAAAATTTTGCTGGAATTGTTTTAAAATATTTTAGTTTAAATAAAACTCTTGGTCTCTCTATACTTACGTGTCTCCATCGTTATCCTGACAAAATAAATCCGGCATTGCACGCTCTTGATGCTCACTGGGCTTCAATTCCTGCGTCACTTTGGTACGGCTTACAAAACCCTCCCCTGTTGTACCCCCAGGGGAACTCCTATATTTGTCAATGATGTCAATGTTGGACGATCCTGCAACCTCTGGAATCTTTTGCTTTTCAGTATTAATGATATCGATAGTTTCAGTGCGTAGAACAAGAGGGCCTGTGTTTCTAGATTCTGAGTCACTCTCTTCGTTGCCTTGTTTACACTCTGAAGAGGACTCCGAAGTTTGTGTACCAGTTCCTCCTCCAGACCTCGCATTATTATTCTTCGTCTTAGCCATCTTAGCCGATTCTTTTGGAGCTTTGTGTGTCTTCAGTAGATGTTTGGTTCTCTTCATCGTATCTAGTCGCTTTAGATCCCAAAACACGTGGAATAAAGAAAGAGTCAATTCACTATTTGAGCGTCGTCTCTACATCGTCAGTCAACCGAGTATAAACTGTATTCTAACACGTTGACCATCCACAGGTCACATCCAAATCAAAGGAATTTCTCTCAAAGTAGATCCTTGGAAATACTTAATATGTGAAATTCAGGGCTTAGAAAACTCCATAAGCCATAAAAAACGGTTTAATTCTTGATCAAAGTTGATAAATTCGCCATCAAATCACTCGATACTCGAAGAGCTTGGCACCGTTTTCTTTGCTCGAATTCGTCAAATCCCTGCTCTAGAATGCTTCTTTTTCATCGGTTTATGAAGCACAAGCGTATTTACTGCCGCTACATGAAGAATTGAAGAGTTTCTTTGGTAGAAAAACTAAGTAAATCGTGAAATGATAATAAAAATGCAACAAGATGGAGGTAAGTTGGTATAATCGGAACTCTTGGATGGCTTTTGTGGGTTTACTGCCCGTAACCTGATTGGCTGGTTTATACTTGTTATTGTTTGTCAGCCAATCAGCTCGCTGTATTCCTAATAATGTATTGTTATTGTGTCGTGCCAGCGAGAAGGGGGTTTCCCCGATTCTAGTCAGACTACATAAACAACAGACGCTGAAATGTATAATCTATCAACCTTTCTTGACCCAATCATTCAAAAAAATTATGTTCAACGTTTTATTATATATTCTACATCATGTAACGTTACAAATATTCTTAAAAAGTGGCGAATTGATATCATCCTCTCCTTCGTTTGATTAGTTACAAATATAATAAATACGATATCGAGATCTAAAACAACAAAAATCAATTTGAAGCTTCTAAGCAGTGGATTGCAAAGATTTGATTTGATGTGGCGGATGAGGGTTGGGGAAGCGTGTCGATAACAGATCAGTTTACGTTGCGTGTTGTCTGCCACGTTCTAAGTTGCTGAATCCAGAAGGTTTTCAACAATTGCTGTTGAAAAAAGAAAGAAAGAAAGAAAAAGAAAGAAGAAAACATTATAAATACCCGCCTCAATCAATCTTCTTCTTCTTCTTTTTGTCAAGATTTATTAAACATAGATGTATATTCGTATCATAGCAAATCTACCACATACATTTACTGTAAATTGTACACAAGAACATTGCTTGGGCTGCCTGTGTCCCGTGTGGTTGACTGGATAAGTAAACTGAAAGGAAGAAATAATCATAGAAACATAAAGTGGTTTTAAAAATCCCAACTGGCTAGGAGGCAAACCAGTTGGCTATTTACAAGCATGGTCGAGAAGCTGAATTTGAACTAATTTTTTTTATGAGTAATCATGGATTCCTGAATTTCCTAGGGCCCAGGCCGGTTAAATACTAATAGCAATATAGTTTATAAGGTAACAAGATGCCCCTTGTGCCGTGTACTTGGGCTAACTGTGTGCTCGCAATTACCATAAGAAGTGCCAATATGATCGAGGGCAGAAGGAAATTCTTTGAATTCTTTGAAAGCTTAACAATAATAATTTTTTCACATACTGGCTTGTGTGAATTGGATTAGTATTGCAATTAAAATTATAGATTGCTTTAGAAGTTAGCTATAGATCAGAGTAGGGTGTGTATTGTGTAATGAGTGGGCTCGTAATTTGCATATGGCATGCACCATTCTGAGTGAAGTATTGAAAAACAAACATTTGCCGTGGGAACTGCATATTTCGAAATGAGCACTTCATCATCGCTATGTTATTGTAAATATTTGTATTGCGCCAGAGTATTTATATTAAGGTATTTCAGACCGACGCGAAAGGGACTAATGCAATCTAAGCCACGTCTGTAGTCACATGACTGACTCGTTAATGACGTCATGAAAAATCTCGACAACAACGATGGATAGATAGATAGATAGCAAAGTGAAATTTAGACTTGACCTACCTTTTAGTTAGCCCGAGTAAACAGTGCAGCTATACCATGCTAACAGTACATGAACAACTGCGGTGTGATTGACGACTCATACTAAATTACATTTCGTACCTGATGCTCTAATGGCCGCCATTGACTTTCAGAAATGAAATCTAATCTTTAAAAATAAGCACCACAGAACAAGCACAAATATGCGGTATCTTTAAAACGTTTTATTGCTATAAGCAAGAGACCATAAATAAGTTCTAGAGAAGATCACGTGCGCCATGTGAATCCCTGGTTGTTCTGTGGTCTGATAAAACATGACTGAGGCTGTGGAAAGCTAAAAAAGACGCAAAATGTATGTTTTTTCCCCCATAAATATTTACATGCTTTCGCTACTTCCAGGTTTTGATAAAACCACACATTTTTTCACACACAGGATTGAGGTAAGGCGAAAATTGACTGTATGTGAATGCTAAAAGTAGTCCAAGTGGAATTTCACATGGCGCCCGATCAGGTGTTACGTTCCCCTCTCTTATTTATGGCTCTTGCTATAATACGAATTCCAGTGAAGTTATTAGTTTTAATTTAGCCTCGCTCTGGCGATTTTCTAGTGTTTTTAACATTTTAAAGTTGTCATAACTTCTCGATAATTTAATATTTTTATCTCGAACTTTCTAACTTTGTTGCTGTAAGTCAAATCTATAATTCTTATTTAGTTAGTAGTTAAGTGGCGGCCATTATTGAATTCGGTGTATATAGCTGGTGTTACAGAGCACAGAAAAATGCCCATAGATTACTTTATTGTTGGATAATTTGATAAAGCAACACCAACTAGAGAAAAACATCAGTGTTGGATCGGCAGATCCAAACCCCGTCACGGTAGTGATTTATTTTACTTTGATTTCTTCTCCTTAATTATTCATGAATTTGAGAAAAATTACACGTGGAATTGTAGAATTTTAGCTTTGATGGGAAACAGAGGAGAAGCAAAAAGGCAAGGCATTCCACTTCATATTCATTTTTGAATACCTAACGCCATGTTTTCTTTGTAAAAAAGTTATATTCATGGGTTGTAAAAAATGTAAAGAAAGCTAAAAACCTACAATTCCCGTTGAAAAAGTAAAGTTACAATGCATTGCGCTCATGAATGTCCAAAAACCGTTATTGAATTTGTGGTTTTGTTTATTGACAGCACAAAGGCGCCAACGAAACTTCAAAAACGCTACGAGGGATATACAAAGCGGTTCGAATGTGCAGTTATCGATGGGGAGGAGATGTCTGAAACTGGTTTGCAATCAGGACTGGAGTTAAGCAAGATTGTGCCGTGTCAGGATTCTTATTTTTGTTGGTGATCGATTGGGTGATGAAAAGGGCAGTTGCGGAAAGGGGAAGAGGAATAAGATGGAACCAGTTTACGTCAGTACTTGAAGGCCTTGACTTTGCAGACGACATTGTATTGGTGGCGTCCAAGTTCAGTGACCTGAACGAGAAGACTAACAGATTAGAAAAGGAAGCGGAAAGAGTTGGGCTTAAACTGAGTGTGAAGAAGTGTAAGACCTTGATGACTGCACAGGTCAACAGTAACGAAAGAATGTTTATATCTGGGAGCAGTAGTAGATGAGGAGGAGCCGGGTTGGAAGCAAGGATATCGATTATAGATTGCAGAAAGCGCGTGGAGCCTTTAGGAGGCTATGGAAAGTTTGGGCCGCACGCGGAATAGGAAGAAAGACCAAGATAAATCTTACCGTATTTAAGACGCTACATGTAGTTAGACCAGTACTCACCTCTATGGGTGTGAGACATGGAATTTGAATAAGTTGGATGAGAAGAAACTAGACCCTTTCAGTATCAGTGTTTGAGAAGAGTATATTCTGGCTCAAAGAAAAGTGATGATGATGATGATAATAAGAGCACATTGACTACTGTTGGTCTGGCCCCTAAGGGATTTCTTCAGTTAACTCACGTAGGACACGGGATCTTTCGCGCGAAATTCCGTGAGTACTCCTTAGTGGTAGCATATGCCTTTTAACCATTCATATGGCATGTCTCAGCTTAAAAGCGGAGGCTGCGCTGGGTCTCCGGCAAAGATTACCTGGCATTTGCCATCTAAGAATTCTACGAATTTCGGAGCATTTCCAAAGGCACAGTACAGACTTCGTCCCATAATATCACCGAAAGTATTTCGTCGACGGCTTCAAACACTGGTTCTTTTCCTACCTTTTTAACATTTTCCTACAATTGTAAAGACGTCAACTTTAACAATCTTCAAGATGACATGCGCAAATCATCCCGTCTTATTGATG
>OCZR010078028.1:0-10177 GCA_900234385.1 Anemonia viridis
ACAGATTGAACCCTGAGACAACCTCTGGGCTGATCTAAGTCAGGGCATGGTTAACTCCTTTTCTTTATAGATACCTTGATAACCAAGATTCTGTATTTTCTACCTTTTTTTAATGAGCGTACGTTTGTTGCAGCGTTTTGTTGTTTGATGAAACTCCGTGCGCAAGGAAACTGAGTGAAATATATGATTGTGCAATAGGAATGAACCAGATGTTGGGCGTATTGTTTGAATATTGGATCTTCGCATTATTATTTTCCAAAATACAGAAAAAAAGATAATTACAGTGATTGATTTTTTTCCTGACCACATGAAGTCGGGGCAGCTAGCTAAAAATAGCCGCAAATGATTGGCTTGAAATCAAGAAAGGAACCGGCCGAAAGAAAGTTTGACTGACAGCCTTACAGTTCAAGGTCGGGAAGCGATAGATCAGGCAAGCATGCAAATTACACTTGACATTGATTCTTATTATTTTTCTAATAATGAAAAAAAAAACTATAATTTCAACAAGTTTTGATAACATCATTCTTCATCACAACACCTTACTTATTACGAAAACACTAACAAGCTCTAGGTAGAAATCCGATAAGAGACGAGCAGAAAGAAAGAAAGAAAGAAAGAAAGAAAGAAAGAAAGAAAGAAAGAAAGAAGGAAAAAAATGATCGAATTCCACAAACAAAATCCAAAGAGTTTTTTTTATAATTCTTACGTATTCTAAAGAAGCGAACAAACAAACAAACAAATCAATGAATTAACTAAAGGATTGTGCAATAATTATCAGGAGGGGAGCCGAAAAACCAGAGTAATCTTGCAAAAACTTAGATAGGGCCCCCCTCTAAAACCCCAAAAAAATCTCAACTCCTGTCATGCTGAAAATAACATCCCCCCGCCTCTACTTTGAGTAAATACCTTAAAAAAATACCTTTTCTATTGTCATGCAGTTAGGTGACTTTACTTTGAGACCCCCCTATCTTGGCAATAATTTTATGTAATGCCCCCTCCCATTTGTTGCAAAATCTACGCGGACGGTGACAAACCATAAGTATAAGTAACTTCACTTTGAGGTTCTGTTTATTAAGGATTTCATTCAAAACATTGTTAGCAAAGTCAACTCATCCACATTCAAGACAAACGTTGATGGCGCGAAAACCCAGTGAAATTATTTACACTTCCGGTTGACGTCACCGAACTCTAACCGGAAACGGAAATTAACCTCCATATGCCCAGTCCTTTCAGAGGTTAACAAAAAAGATGGCGAACAAGAATCCAATTTTCTTATTTAACTCTCGTCGTTCTCCAGTCTTATCTCTCACAGGATCAGTAGCTTCTAGTCAACCTTTAGCTTCACAAATCGGTATACAGATTCTTCAACTTGGTGGTAATGCAGCAGATGCGGCAATTGGCGTTGCTGCTGCTCTCAATGTGACTGAGCCTTGTAGTACAGGGATTGGTGGAGATTGTTTCTGTTTGTTTTATGATTCACAGAATAAAACTGTTAGAGGAATAAATGGAAGGTTTGTAAACTAATTATTGATCAAGTATTTCGTATTATAGCTAGCTACATAGCTTGGGTGTAATGTTTTCTCAATTTCTAACTATTTTTAAGGTTTTTTTATTTTTAAGGTTAAAGTTTAAGGTTTTTCTTGAACATATTTTTTTATGTTTTTATTTTATTTTTTATAACAATTTTTTATTTACAATTTAATGACAAAAACAACAAACTACAAATAATAATGATGTAAGAATTCATTTACTAGTTATTGAAAATTTTTCTAACTTACTAAGTTATTGGAGTGTATATATACCTAAAAATTATGCTTATTTAAGCTTACTTTTCTTCAACTGCGACTTTAATATTACATTTAGATGATTTTTATCTAAGTTATGTTCTGTTTCATACAAAAGTATTCAAAGTTTTTTTGATATTTTGCCACATGTAAATGGAATTTACAATTTTTTCATGCAATTATTCTATTTTCTATTTTTTCATATTCCAAAAGTTTCATTTGGAAAGCCAGAATATTGAGTTTACAGCCAATATTCAAGGTATTTTCAGTTACTCAATTGAAAACCCCACTACTCGTCCCCTGGGACATCATGGCAGCGATTTTAACTCAACAACAAAGTGATATAGGTGACAGTATGCAGAGTTCAGGGAATGGGTGAATTTTGTTGATTCCCACTTCTCCACTTTTCGATTAAATCTAGCGTTTCCTCTGCTCCCTGAGAAATGAATGCTATTAAGATATTTATTGAGAATTCAAAATGAGAAGTTTTTTTTTTTTAATTCCTTATGATTTTTTACTAACTTACTGTTTTTGAATAGTGGAAGAGCTCCAGCAAGACTAACATTAGATGTGTTACATAGTGAGGGTATAGCTCATCCCAACACTATTCCTCCTTACTCTGGGCATGCCGTCACTGTCCCTGGTACTGCTGCATGTTGGGTGGATACTATTGAAACATTTGGAAGTAAAAAGGTTTGCATAAAGATGTCTTTCTATTTTAATAAATAAATATATCAAAGGGATGTTGAAGAACCACAAAGGATGTAAAGAAAACCTGTCACTACCCTCATTACCTTCACTGCATATTAACCATCTTTTACTACAACTGTATATTGTATACAGTACTGAGTGGAAAGGGTGCTTCAGGCCTCTTTCATGTGACGTCAAAGCAGCTGGCAAAACAAAAGAATTTCAATTGAGATTGGAAACCTATTGTTTTGTCCTACAATTTGAGCTTCATTCTGATGTGCAGCACATCAGAATGCAGCTTAGTTTTCCAATAGGTTTCCAATTTTCAGGAGATTGAAATTCTTTTGTTTTGTCCGCCAAATTGAGTTGCCCAATCCCAATCCCAATCCCAAACCCAATCCCAATATTATCATGCTATTGTAAGCTGATTTTTTATTAATAATTCCTTTATAGCTAACCTTGAAGGAAATTCTTCATCCAGCCATCAGCTTAGCTGAAAATGGTTTTGCAGTCCATCATACTGCAGCTCAGATGTGGAAAAGTTCCTCTGCGTGTCTCATGAATCCAGCCAACAAACATGGCCATGAAATGTTGCTTGACGGCAGGCCACCAGAGGAAGGTGATGTCATGAAAATGCCACAGTTGGCTCAAACATTTAAGGTAAAGTGAATTGACACATGGGATATTTGTTATATGGATATCGATGAAATATAACGGTAGTCATCTGATGCCGGCAATGGTGATATCTTCACATGTGATGGATATGATGTCTTCACTGTGCAGAAGGTACGAAGTTTTAGACATTAAATAAGTCCTTGTTTTTCGTTCATCGATATCAGACTATATATAAATTAAATTAAACAGAACTGCTTAGATGACCGCTTACATGACCGCTTAGAGAATTTTATTTCTACGAATTTTATCTTAATCTCATGTTGAAAATCTCTTGAGATCTCTTGAAATGTTGTTGAGATCTTTTCAACCCTCGAAGATAAAATTTGTATCTCCGCGCGCCATGTAATATCCTCTATTTTTAAAATAAATCTACAATTTCTTTTTGTATATCAAGGAATTAGCTACGTATGGAAAAGATGGATTTTACAAGGGGCGAATAGCGAAGGCTATAGTTGACGTTGTTTCAGAACATGGAGGAGTCATGGCGCTGGAAGATCTTGCTGGTCATTATTCTACAAATGATGAACCAATACACACTGTCTACAGAGGAATAAATATCTGGGAAATACCACCAAATAGTCAAGGGATAACAGCTTTAATGGCATTGAATATACTTGAAGGGTTTGATTTAAAAGGTAAAGTCTAAAATAACTCACAAGTCATACAGCTTGCGCAGCACAGATTTCTTTTTCAAGTTATAAAGCACTTGGGGATTGAGCAAAATGAAAAAATGTTATAATTAGCAAGCAACAAGCAAGCAAGGAATAGATATATGTGGAGGAGGTTGGTAAAAAACTTGAAAAGTATGTTAATACATATAAGATAATTTAGCGAACAGTTGTCAAAGTCCCAAAGAGGGTTTTTGCAGTAAATTACACCTCTATTAAGCGACCAACCTCTATTTACCGACCAGTTGTCAAAGTCCCAAAGAGAGTTTTCCAGTAATTTATACCTCTATTAAGCGACCATCTCCTATTTAGCGACCAGTTTAATATGATAAAGATCTCAGTTAAAAATTATGATTTTCTTTACTCGTAGGCATGGGTCACAATTCTGTTGAATATCTTCACACTTTAACGGAAGCTCTAAGTCTTAGTTTTGCGGACTCCCTATGGTACACCGCAGACCCCAGTAAAGTAGACGTCCCAATTAAAGAAATGTTGTGTAAAGATTACGCAGAGAAGAGAAGGAAATTGATCAAGAAGGACAGGTATTAATGGCCAGTCAGTCATCTTTTAGATCAACCATAGGTTGTTTCAGGTTTTGATCTGTGTTTTCTTGTTGTGTTATCACCATTTCAGATGTCTAGATGAATACCATCGTGGATCACCATTCTCCAGTTCTGATACTGTATACTTCACTATCGTTGATGATCAAGGCAATGCCTGTTCATTCATCAACAGTAATTACCAAAACTTTGGCACTGGTCTCATACCAGAAGGATGTGGATTTACTCTTCAGGTAAGTTGAGACGAAGAGAGTAGTTTTCGTACGGCTCGGCAGTGTTACGGCAGAAATTTCGAATGTTAACGTTTTTATAGAAATCACGGCAGTGACAGTGACACGGCGCGGCGCGGTACGTTTTTACACTCATACGGAATCTGCTCAAATGCGCGCAATGCAATAACGTTGCTAGAGTGAAATCGTTTTGTACTTCAGCAACATAGCGTGTAGCAACTCACGCTTACGCACGTGTGTCTGTCGCTCAAAATCTATTTTCTCTCAACGCATTGCACATTATTAAGGTATCTTTTATCTCACACATGGAATATCTCTCGTCACTTGTATATTGTTGGTCTTGAATATATCCCCAAACAGTCCCACAGTGCACTATAATGCCGTCTATTTTGCGTCCTTTTTAACGGCCCCATCTTTCAGCGCGCGCACTACTCGTTACCAGTTTTTCGCGTAACCACGGAAAAACCAATTTCCATACCATTCTGTCAACTTTATATTCTGTTTAGAACCGAGGACTCAATTTTTCTCTCGATCCGGCTCATCCAAACGTGGTAGCACCCGGCAAAAGACCCTACCATACGATAATACCGGGGATGGCGACATATGCGGATACCGGGGAACTGTATGCTAGTTTTGGGGTGATGGGAAAATTCATGCAGCCACAAGGACATGTTCAGGTAAGGAATGGTATGGTTTGGTTTATATGTCACGTTATTTCCTGTCTCTTGCTGAAAGTTCTTTAGCGGAACCAATGACTTTTGTGGCTGCTGGCTTGTAAAGGAAGTCCATCATTCGGTGGGCTGTCGGAAACTCTCGTAGAAATTTCGGCATCTCGAAAACTATGACGAACTCTGGCGAAACTCTGGCGATATGTATTGTGTACTTTCGCATGCCCCATAATGCTTTGGGGGTAACTGGAAAGAAAATTGTTAGAAAACTGGAAACTTTTCGTACAGATGTTGAGTAGGTTTGCTAACATCAGTGAAACACTGATTAACAGTATAATAAAAAGTTTAGTGCTACAGACAATGTATGGACTTACTAGGAAATGTCTTGACATTTACTTACAAACTCTTTCTTTTTTAACGGATAATACACACATTATTTTGCCTATAATTCCCACATCTCTTCCATAATACCAGTGCAATCAGTGACTGCCTATTTTTTTATGGCTTACAGCATGCTTTTATTAGACAATGGAGATCCTTTGTGCCGAAGGAGTGTTGACCCATTCACCGTACGTTCCCTGCGCCATTTTGAAAGTACGCCTTGTATTTCCATCGAAGCGAGACATGAATGACCTTGCAATAATAGAGACATGTGAATAATTGTCCAAGGTGTTAAAAAAGGACTCGATCTATAATTGCAAGCTCACCATTCGTCTTACTTCGGTGCAAAGGCAAGGCTACCTTTCAAGATGGTGCAGGGAACTGTGAAGGGGACTATAGAACAATTCTGCCACTCAAGGAATGTGTTAACAGCACCTGCACTTTCAGTTATTACGCTGTGTCAGCCATTTTTGCATAGGGTTAAAAGCAGTCATTCACTTCTTCACCTAGGTAATGGCAAATATGATCGATTTTGGAATGGACCCTCAACAAGCACTAGACATGCCTCGCCTGTGCATCAAACCGGGTCAACATGGACCCATATTACTAGAGGACGGAATTCCCGAAGACACAGCAGGGGGTCTAAGGAAATTAGGACACAACGTGGAAAGTCCCATTGTGGGACATGAAAGAAAAGTTTTTGGTAGAGGTCAGATTATCGCTAGAAGAATAGGACACGTTAAAGGGAAAGGAAAAACGCCGGTTTACTGGGCCGGCTCGGATCCTAGAGGTGATGGAATGGCTATTGCATATTAGAAAATTTAAAAAAGTATAAAATTGATAATAGATCATGCTGCAATCAAAATAAAGCTGATTTAGAAATGATACTCTAGGGAATGACACGTGGTCTTGAGAATAAGATTCTTTGTTTGAGTTGTATCCATATTCACGTGTCTTCTCATGTACAACCGTTAAACAAAGAAATGATACTCAAAGAAATGATACTCAAGGGAATGACACGTGGTCTGGAGAATAAGATTCTTTGTTTGAGTTGTATCCATATTTATGTGTCTTCTCATGTACAACTGTTAAACAAAGAAATGATACTCTAGGGAATGACACGTGATCTTGAGAATAAGATTCTTTGTTTGAGTTGTATCCATATTCATGTGTCTTCTCATGTGCAACCGTTAAACAAAGAAATGATTCTCTAGAGAATGACACATGGTCTTGAGAATAAGATTCTTTGTTTGAGTTGTATCCATACTCATGTGTCTTCTCATGTACAACCGTTAAACAAAGAAATGATACTCTAGGGAGTGACACGTGGTCTTGAGAATAAGATTCTTTGTTTGAGTTGTATCCATATTCATGTGTCTTCTCATGTGCAACCATTAAACAAAGAAATGATACTCTAGGGAATGGCACGCGAGAAAACATTGAATCTAAGCCGAAAAGATCTCCTATTCAAAGGTTTTAGTCCCAACTTTTAGACAGACAGCACACCAGCACCACACAAACTGACTCAATCAGTAACTTCCAAGCCTTGATTATCGAACGAGGTAGCATTTTGTCGTTCAATCAACGATTCTCGGTCGTTGTCTGCCTCTTCAGTTCCATCAATTTTATCATTATTGTTTTCGTGGACAGAATTTAAATCCTTTGTCCCATCATCATTATTAAGGTATGAGGAGCTGTCATCTTTACACCGCAAATCCTCCGAAGTCATTTCTTCATTTCTGAGTGCTTTTAGAGCCATTTCGATTTCAATTTCGGAGCCGTTGGTACTACTTGCGTCGAAATCGAATCGAACGGGTGGCACTAGGTTTATATCGTCGTTACTTTGTTCTTCACTAAAGCATTTGGTAGTGGTTTTATAATTACTTTCATCGAAAGCTTCGGGGAAAGAATGAGAAATAATGGCATCACTGTCTTTGAGTTCGTTTAAATTGGTACAAAAATCTGGATCTGTGAGATCGATGTTCTCGTGCTTGCCTGATGGGTTGTGAGCACGTGAACTATGTGGATTCTCTAGATCTTGCTCCAATGAAATATCCGAACACAAGTTAGTGTACCCCGCACTCAAACGATCACTGGTGGGTGAATCGAGGATGGTGTCAGAGTACTCCACATCTATGTGTAAAACATCCATGCGCTTGATTCGCTGGGTTCTTCTCATCGTTAGTGTGACTCGCCGACGCTGCTTGCGATGTACTATGTACAAGGAAACCAAGGCAAAGGCGATCAGGACTGTTAAGGTTGATAGCACAATGGCCGCAATGGCTCCACTGTCGAGTGAGCTTTGATCTTGATCAGCGTTGGATGTCCCTTGAAGTACGAATGGTTAGTGTTAAACATGCTCTTATTTTGTCAATGGAAGTTTTTACCGATACGTCGGCCATCTTGAATTCTAATCTCAGGAAGACATTATGGGATGGCGAGGGGCAATTCGTCTGGTAACTGAAACGATATGTGAAAGACCAAAGCGTACCCATATAGTTATTCGATAAATTTATGCTTTGTAATTATTTTCACGTTTGCCTCCTTGGCATCCCGTAATTCAAGATGGCCGCCGTATGTGTAAAAAAAAAGGTGACACATGCGCTCTAGACTTCAGAGGGATGGCTGCTGAGACCTTGTGATTCAAATTCCCTCATTTCTAAGCCCTACAGCTTTCTTTATTCTTTCTTTATTTCTGTATAGAGGGGGGGTCGGCAAAATCAGGGGATGTAACACGTATTTTTGAGCTCCTTAAAAGGGGTTGGCCATCAAAGAAATGAGACAACTTTGGAGGTTTTTTTTTTCATTTTTGCCCTTGAAAATCGAGGTGCATGGGTCATGTAATTTTTCAGCAACCATATCGGGGTGGGTCACACAACTATAGTCTTCCAGTTATCTAATTTTGCCGGCCCACCCCTCCCCTATACTTTATGTACCTTATTTAGTTGAACTACAAATGATTTTGACTAAGAACTTCCCTTACAGCCTACCTGCCCAGTTAAGTAGCAAATCCAGGGTAAATTATTTCAGCGGGTTCCTCTTACGATTGTACATACATTCTGATATGCCGAAACTCCAAAGGGGGTTAATACATGACTCGGTCATTCATTTACAGACGTTTCGACCCATGCTGTTTTGTATGTTTGTAAATAAAATTGTTTGGAATTATTCACTGGACTCTAGCTAGTTTCGGCTTGATCAGAAGACATATATCAGGGAAATTGTCCCTACACTCGTCACTCGGTTAAAAGCTAAAGGAAAAACGGAATTTTCGGTAAAATATATTATCCTTTCCAAGCCGAACTTCGTATGAGAAGTAATGAAAATTGTGTATGTATATTTTTTCTCGAAGAAATTTTCGAATATATTTCATAGGATTTTTCAACAACTTCGCCACTGAATTTTAGGACTGTTCAAAGGAAATGAAACTTATGATTTTGTCAAGTATAGATTATAATTTAACAACGCAATATATTTACAATAGACTTTTAAAAACATGAACGACTTACCATTAACAGTTGTATTGTCTTTAGACATTATACTTGGAACTGAGGTTTTTCGTACGCCAATAAGGAATAAAGACCAAATTTGTGAATCGGTATTTCGAGATTGAATTTATATTTTAGGTTCAGTAGTTTTGAGTGAAGCTTGGTCGATGTTGTTGACGTTGACAGTCGAGGTATCGATAGCTGTGTCGTGACCTGTACATAGCACCACACCCCTTGACAATATTATTAGTGTCAATCATTCAAGATCAACTCACAGCGAGGTAGAACTTTTCATGAACCGAACGCATTACAAACAATGGATAATCAGGCGGTATTCTTTGATGTCATTAGGTTCGGTTCATGAAAAGTTCGACGTTTGAAACGGGCCTTAGAGGCTCTTCTTTATGCAATTAACTTTTTACTAGATTAGATTTTTGCTGGTGCGGAAACCCACGGAGGAAACCTCTCGAAGCACAGAAAATCAATTTTTTAAAAGCAAATCCAATATCTTATAATAGGGGGCGGGGGTCCTCGTGGGAAATGACCCCTAAAAAGGACCTACATTTTGAGATGATTGGCGTGGCAGTCATGAAATATCACCCCTAAGAGGGAACAATCAATAACTTATCAGTTTGGCTCAGTTTCTCGATTTTATTTGTATTTTGATACTAGCTGGAGTATCACACCATGTAGCTATAATGTATTATTTTTATTCGTATATGCCTTGAAACCCATTGTATTCTGTTCTGGCTCTGACTAATAGGTTAATACGTCATGGGTAAAACAAATAGTGTTCTCAACCATTGCTTCCATATGTTCAAAATTCCATATAGTGACCTTCCTTATTTGCATATTTCCTTTCTTTACTATCAAGAAGTTAACCATCATTTGCTATGGTTTTCTGTCGTAGGTATGTTTTGCTATCATGAATAACAAAACACTTCGTTTGATGTATTTTACTGTATCTATTCTCAAGACCACGTGTCATTCCCTAGAGTATCATTTCTTTGTTTAACGGTTGCACATGAGAAGA
>OCZR010078079.1:0-19962 GCA_900234385.1 Anemonia viridis
TCTCAACCAATCAGAAGTGAGAAATTTTTGCATCTATATTATTAATAGTATAAACTCTTTGGAAAAACTGCATGACGACAGTTTAGAATGCTCTTCATTGATCTTGTAGTTGGTAACAATTAATCTTGTCACAAAAAAAATGAAATTCTAACCCTGCAATCATCTGTTTACTCTCATTCATTCATTTTTTTGCAAAAATGGCACTAACCTGAGATGCAGCTCCTGGTGCCCCCTCTCCTTCCTCCTCCTCCTCAGCTTCAACATCTTCCTCTTCCTCTTCTTCATAAACAACATCTTCACCAATATCCTCTTCTCCACCTTCCTCTTCTATTACTTCCTCTTCCTCCACTTCTTCTTCATCATCATCATCATCCTCTTCATAGTCTTCTTCATCTCCCTCCACAACCACAACATCATCATCTCCTTCCTGTAAACAAAAGACCAAAATACCATCACAAACTATTACATATAACCCAGTGTAGAGGTCAATGAAGAAGTAAGACCTTTGATACAAGGGTGTCTTGAACAGTTGAATGTGATGGGGGATCCGTGAAACAGAATAGGCCCTTTGCAGCACATCATGCGGCTGAATTTGGAGGGCAAAACAATAGGTGTGAATTCTGGTTCCCTAGAGTTGAGATTCTTTTGTCTTGAACTCCAGATTCAGCTGCATTCTGATGTGCTGCAAAGGGTCTATCGAGTACATTCATTCACCTGTCCCTCTGAAACTTCATCCTCGTCATCATCGTCTTCTTCTTCATCAACTTCATCATCATCGTCTTCCTCCTCTTCATTCTCCCCTTCCATTTGTACTCCAGGACCCTACAAAAAAAATCAAATCACAAATTTATCACATCACAATGTGAAAGGAGATTTTAGAGGTTAAAATATCTCCTAGATCGAATTGGAATTTGGAAGTTGATTTTTGTGGGAGGGAAACTGGAGAACCTGGAGAAAAACCCTTGAAGTACAGGAGAGCCAGCAAACAACTCTACTCACATACAACGCCGAGCCCAGCTGGACTTGAACTCGGGTTGCATTGGTCAGAGGCGAGCGATCTATCCACTACGCCAACTGTGCTTCTAAGAAAATGCACAGTTTGTGAGGTACAAATGCACAGATTAGTCGAGCCAATCAGAAACAAGTACAGCACAGAAGAATTCACCGGCTTTTCCATGATCATTGGAATCCTGACTAACAAAATACTAACAGTAGATATCTACTTACCAGGTAATACTGTAAAGGATTTGGCCAAATGTCATCTTTAATGACCTCTCCTAGCTCATCAGTTGAATCTGCCAAATCATTAAACCAGCTGAAAAAGCTCTCTGGCTGATGCTCTCGCTTGCGTCCTTTCATCATATTATGTTGGTTGTATCTTTGTGTTAAATCCTTGAGATGGAAAATGTATTTGTTAAGTAATATTTGAAACATGTGAGAGAGTTCTTCCTCAGATTTCCAAACACTGAAAAGTGAGTTGAAAAAATGGGGCACGGCTGAGTTTTTTTAACTGACTTTGAGGTGTTTGGAAATCAGTGGAAGAACTCTCTTAAGTGTTGCAAATTACTTCTCAAACTAATGAATATTTCTTGGAGAAAATCAAAGACAAAATTTACGAAATTGAATGCACATTAAGAACACATTTCCAAACCACTGTCACAGTAGTGATTTGCTTTGTTTTCTCCTCATTAAATATTCATGAGTTTGAGAAAGAGTTTTCAAGGACCAAAAGAACAATTTTCAAGGATTAATACACTACTTTTTACTATGTTTTTTTTTTGATATCTAAACTTTTGAAAAATGGTCACAATCATGTTAGATAACATATGTTCAGTAGTATGTATGGAAAAACCTGGAAAAATCTAGAAAGATTTTAGAGAATTCTAGAGAGTTCTAAAGATGAGTAGAATTCATGCACAAAGTCATGTTCATGTTCATTTTCCCAGAAAGTTCTAGAACATTACCCAAAATAGGGTTGATGGAAGTTACTAAAAATAGTAAGTAAGGAATAGAACATTCTAGAATTTAGCTCAGAAGGTATATAAGGCAGAGCCGCTCAACAATGAGGTGGCATTAGTCACCATTAGTTAGCACAGGATAGCTCTGATAAAATGGCAAAGTGATTAATTAAGCAGTTAAAAAGTTCTTAGAAAAGTTCAGAAGATGCAAATGTAGTTCAGATCTAGGAATAAAATCCTTTAGAACACATACCATTCCAGTCTTCCATATGATAGGTGTAGATCTTGATGATTGTTCACCATTCTCGTTAAGAATAAACTCTTTTGCAATAACAGTGTTTTCAAAATATGGATTTTCATCAAAGCCCTAAAAAAGAGACATCATTTCAAGTCAATATACAGCCATTTCAAAAATGTTGGAATGGCAAACAGGAAAAAAATTCTAAGGTACATTTTTGGTTATTTTTGTTTGTAATCAGACTTTTTACACCATTTGATTTTCAAAATATAAGTGTATGTTATTTACTACTCACAAACTTTATTTTGTAACCAGATTTAATGTCTTCAAATTCCTCTACTTCTAAAGATGTCATGTAATATAAAGCTGATTCATCTTCTTCATCGAGTAAAGCCTGTGTCTGAGGATGGTTTGAAAACTGAGCAGAAAGTTAAGGAAGAAAAACTAAACAAACTAATAAAAAGACTAGCTAAATCGTATTAGTTGCAATCCAATATGAAATTGAATTTTCAAAAATACACTATACTGCTTTTTGGTTAGTTTATTCAATGTATCTCCATGGCAACAGTGGGTTAACAGCTCCCTTAAATTTTTAGCTTTTGAGTTGAATATTAACAAAAAATCCTAAATTCTGGTTTTACTTTCCCAAATCTCAAATGGTCCCTTAAATATATTTTTTTTAATATAAAGTGATGAAAACATTTGGGAAAAAAACGTTTTCTAATGCCTGGAAGACAACAGTTTGGGATTCCAAAAGAGCGGGCTTTTGTTTGAGAGACTGGGCACTAGTTCCTCCAGTACCTCCATTTTTTATGTGTTCAAGACGCTGTTTTAATCTTTTTACACATTAAAACAATCAATGAACAGTAAAAACATACTAGGGCACAGCTATAAAGTACACGAGAGTGTTCATAAATAGCTGGGGTTTTGTTTTGCATTGTTTGTCAAAACAGTGTATGAATGTTGAAGTCTGTTTGAAGGAAGTAGTGATTGAACCTGAGGGGACTGGACCATCGGGCCTACACTACTATACAGTATTAATAGAACAACTATTAGAATTCAGTATCACTGAAGAAAAGTACCAAACAGGACTAGCATAGCTCTATAATCATAGTGCAATATGGTTTTTGCATGTTTAAGATTTGTATAATGTAAACAGAGTGTATTTTTAATCTAATTGCGATCTTTGATATGTCCTACACTCTACAGTACAGTACTCTATAAGGGTACCGTCAACTCTAATCTTATCTGCTACTTTACTCAACTTTCACAAGTCAAGAAAGACAGGTTTTGAGCGCTTAAGTCAGTAAGTCCTAAAATCGACAAGGTTTTGGATTCAGTAATATTCTAAGTTAGGCGGGAAACCTAATCAATTTGAAATGAATGTTGTAGTTTTCGCCATATGACCTTGAGCGGACAGCTCAGCTGTGATTACTGCATCTTGATTGAAAAAGATCTTATGTGGAAAACCTGGCTAGAAATCACTGTTTTACCATATTAGACTCTAAGTACGATAAAAGGATACAACTGTTACCCAAAAGTGTGGTATTTTTCTGATCAAACTTGTCCTCTTTTCGAAATGCGGTTTTCTTTTACTGTTGTACTTCTGTTCAACTTTTAGGATCTCTTCTGATGCTTCTTCGTTCAACGAGTCTATTTGGTTCTGTACTTGGTCGATCTTATCAATAATTTCCTGATGAATCAGTCCACCATCTGCGCCATCCTGTGGATCAACTCTGCGTATCTTATTAGGGCTGACAGCCGGGTGAGACATGATTAAAACTCCTTTTCAAAACTCTTCTTTCTCCCTCAAAATTGTTCAGCCGGCCTGATGTCTGTGAGCTAAGGGGGTATCCGCTGACGCGTTCAAGAGCGGGCTCAGCTTTAAAAGCGCGCGCAAAAATCGAACTGGTTCATTCATGAATATTCAAGAGTCTGAGTCATTACTATGACCAGATTTCCCTTTTATATTATGAAAAATATATAGAAACAAGTGCTCTTAAGACATAAAAAGAAAACATATTAAATGATACTAGTACTTTCGCCTGTAAATGAAATACTGGTCTCAACGGATAATTTTTTAGAGGACAGACAGACAGGCGGTGAGCAGAGAGACATACAGACAATTGAGAATAGTTTCCTACCGAATTAAAAGGTAAAAGAGGAAGAAGGCTGCAAGTTCATGTGCTGTCAGGATGACCTTTGACCTCAACTTGTTGGTTGTAATTGGTAGCGCGTTTTGTCACTCATCACAGTGGCGGATGTTTTGGTAGGGGGGGAGTGACCTCCCCTTTTCTAGCTTCCAATGGGGATTTTGCACACCTTGTGTGACATTTCAATTATTGCTTCTCTGATCCCGAAAACATCATAGCTGGAAAGAGCATCCTAAAATTAGTAAATTTTGAAATTTTGAGGGAAATCCAATAAATACGGATGAAGTTATGAATTTTTAAAGATGACTTTTTCTATAAAGAAATGTATGGAAAATCAATAATCGACCAGAGAAGCAATAATTGAAATGTCACACATTCCCAGTCTCCTTCGCAGCCGTCATTAGTTCCGGTCCCAGATCCTCCTGGGCAGGTCCTCCCCTAGGAGGGTGAATGGCAAAAGGTGCAAATTCTAAAGTTTGCAAGTGAAAATTTTGAAGTCGAATTCAAAAACATAGAACTGTGGCGTGTTGATTCAATAGTAGGAGTATATATTCGTCTTTGATGTTCCTTTTTTCTTCAGATGGGAGAGTTGTCTATATATCTCTCTCTCTCTGGTTAGAGTCCATCTCAAGGGGCGGATGGATAGAAGGATGATGGAGGGATTTAGATATCCCGGGCGGGGGGAATTCCGATATGAAATGGTCAGAGATGCTCGTCGATCTTTGAGCGTATTAGGGTACCTCTTAGGGTGTTTACTATGAAAAAAAATCATTAAAATGCTGTAAAATTACGTCATTTGGCACCATTTAGGGGTGAAAAGTGCGATTTTTACGACTCAGAGACAGAGAATTTTGGTACCTTTTAATAGGGGTCTTTTTCAAAAGTTCCGGAGGAGGGATGAGAAAGGAGGGTGGGATAGATGGTAGTAAAGGGGAAGAAAGAACGAAGCATAAACAAAATTAACATTTCTAATTTAATTTTTTATTTCATAGTTTCAAAATGAGTAACAACTGCAATTGAAAATTCGTCATTCTGCAGGTTCTCTTGACTAAGCTAGTCTAAGGCGCAAATTTACTGTCCAACCAAGACAGATTAGCATGCCGCAGCGATGTAAGCTACCGCTGGCCAATGCAACTAACGGCAGGCGCATCATTCGCTCTACTCGTAGTTTAATTTTAAAAATGCTGTATTTTCGTGCACAGCAAAAATTATTTTTTCTTAACCATTGCAATTATTAATTCAATTTTTTATGGTATTTCAATATTTATATCTTCTAGAAAGCTGCTGTAATTGTTGCAAATTCCTTTTTAAATACTACATCGCTTAGAATTTTAAGGCCAGGATGAAAAAACTTGGTCTATAAATTACAAAAAAATACCATGACATTACTTATAATAAAGTTAATCGATCTTTTCCCTCACCACGATTGGTAATTTTATTCATAAATAAAAAGTAAAATGTTTGTTTCTATATCTAAAATTTGTAATCCTAATAGATTAGAAAACCTTCGGAGCTCCCGAGAGATTTCAAAAGGCACATTAGCTGAAGCTTTTTGTTCTGACAGTCCCTTTCTCTCTCGGCTGAGGTCCAACCTTATTCATTTATTAACTTATTTTCGCTCTTCACTCAATTCCAGTCGTTGATGCCTCTTGTAGAATTTTTTGTCCTCATTTCATTTAGAAGCTTTCGGTTGCTTTGTTTCTGCAGTTGCAGTGACGTCACTACAACATAAGGTGATCCAGGCGTGGTTACTTTGCAACATGGCTGCCAGTTTTACCATCCTTTGTTTTGGTTTACAAAAGGTGTTAAGATTTTTCTCTGAGTTAAGGTGGCATTTTAGTTCATTCAGTAGAAGAAAGTGTGGTTTTCTGTCATCGTACTCCACGTCTTATGCTTGACCTCTGAGATCTGTGATCAAATCATTTGCGTACTTTAGTATCAGATCAGGAGAGCACTGCTTGAAAGCAGGGTCGGTCTATTAGTCATTTATAAGGCAATAGTACAAGTGGGGAAGAGATTATGTTGATCTTAATTTATGCGCAAGTGTCCCGGTCCTCTCTTCACGTGGTCTATATGGTCCCTATGTATATGGTCCCTTACCTTATTGTACCCATGAGTAAAGGGTCTATAGCGTATAACCATTCATGGACCTCGTGTCCCGGTCCTCTATTCACGTGGTCTATATGGTCCCTATGTATATGGTCCCTTACCTTATTGTACTCATTAGTAAAGGGTCTATAGCGTATAACCATTCATGGACCTCATCTTCGAGGCCAAGCATTGGTTGGAGTAGATATCGGCCATGCCCAGTCCGTAATGAAAATACTTTATTAGTCTGAATAGAAAAGAAAGAATGTTAATTTAAAGCGAAGCATATCTAACAAGTGGGCAATTACCGTTCATATTAGGCCAAATATGTACGATTTTTGATGCGAGTTGAGGTTTAGCACCAGCATGTGGCGACAGCCAAGTTAGATGGCAGCAAAAATACAATCGTTTTACATGAGAAAGAATTCAATTCCGGAGAGTAAGGGATTTGTAGTTGTTCTGCCATCTAACTACAGGAAGCCCAAGCTGTATTATGGGTACTGGTAGGAGATGGTCCAAAACCAATACTTTGATGTCTTACTGTTTGGACTGCTTGGTCTTGTGAGCACTCGACTTTGGTATTCTTGAGATTGATAACAAAATATTCAATCTGTTTCAGAAAGAATAAAACACATGAATATGATGTTGACCTGAACGAACAGATACCCCATAGACGGAGTGCTACCGGATACATACCGGATCCTGCTCGTGGCTGTAGAACAGTACATACGGTTTGCGTACCACCTGATAATGAAACGATTTTACACGTCAAATAAAATGCGAACACAGTTCTAACATAATACTTATCAATAAGCCCCAACCATGTAATGATGACGTTTTATACTTCTATCTATTCAAGTAGCTTTTGATCGTTAATTAAAACTATTGTTTTTGTATTCGCGAAGGAATTGAAAATTTAAATAAGAAAGCAATTTGAAAAGGATTCTGGTATAGATAGAAGTATGAAACGTCATCATGGTTGGGACTTATTATAAATCTGTTCCTTTTTTAGTCAGTTTACGTCATATAACCGTTACACCTGGAGCAGATTTCGTACTACTGTTGCACCGTGCCGTGCCGCGCCCATGACGCGGTAATGTATTAGTTCGCATGATTCCAGATAAAACCAATCCGTATGAAAATCTGCGCTAAACGATGACTACTACATTAAACAGAATTAGTTGTAGCGTTACTTTTTGTAACTCGTTTCAATTTCAAGTTGTCTTTTCTTGGTTTGCAATCATGCCCATGGCATTAAAATAACAAAAGCCATGATAGCCATGTTGGAAGACATAACAAAAGAATTCATTGAAATTCATTTGTAAAAATCTTCCAACATGGCCGCTATGACGTCATGTGCAAACGAAGAATAGACCCTTGCAGCACATCGGAATGCAGCTCAATTTGGAGAACAAAACAAAACATGTAAATTCTTTTGTCTTGTCGTCCAAATTGAGCTGTTTTGATGTCAAGTGAAAGCTCTATACGGTTACTTACCACCCAGACTTTCTTCCATCGACACGAGCTGTCATCCATCACCAGCAAGTAGCCTTTCTTAGCGATAACCGGACTAAAATACAACACAAAAACAGTGAGGAAACAACAAAAGTAAAGATAAACAACAACGAAGGCTAGAAGCTTACTTTTTCCGAATTTCTTTCAATGATGGCACAAAATAGTCTGCCCTGGAGACGTCATTAGGTGACGTGGAGTCACGTGGTGACCAAGGTGGTGGATTCTTGACCTATCAAACAAGACCACAGGTAGCCCAATGTTATGCTTTTTCACCAGCTGTACATTTGATCTGAGAATACCTATCCAGAGGGGAGGGGGTACTCCGGCACATTTTGTACTGGTATGCTCCGCCCGGACTCCCAAACCCTTACCCTTTCTTAAACCCAATTTCGGAAAAACAGTACCCCAAAATAACTAACTATAAATTATCTTACACAATGGATGTGTGTTTATCTTGCAAAAAAACGAAGCACGCTTGCTGTACTAAGGACGTTAATCCTAGTTCCGCTGACCTTCCTTTTCGATATCTTAGCTCGTGAATCCCCCGGGTGAATCCCAACCATTTCTCATACCAAAAATCGCAAATTCGCTACCCTTCTTTATAACTTTGGCCTCAAAATCAGTGGGACCCCTTTCGGGCGGAACATCCCCGTATAGCCCAATATAGGGAGAACCCCCCACCCCCCGAGGAACCATTAATACTGTACGTACCATTTGTTGAAAGTCTTTGATAGCTTTCTTTGATGTCAAAAGATGTAAACACTAAAACAGACACAACATTTCTCAGTATGATACAATCGAACCTCCACTAACGACCACCTTCTCACAACGGCCACAAAATTTTGTCCTGTGGTCGTTGTGTACAGGTTGGACTGTATAAGAAATCCGTCAATGTTCTTCAAACTGACGCAAGATTTGCATGAGTGAGATACGTACGCCATCATGATTTTCATGAGTCTCAATGGGATGGTAGCTTTTGCAGATAACGATCAAAATTTAATTTATTTATTGATTTTTATTGTTTTATTTTTTCGTTGCGGTTAAAATAATTTCCGTGGCTTTAAAGGAGTTAATGATTAATATACATTATTGAAAAACACATTATTTATTCTGAGCATTTTATCAGTCGTACTGAACCATAAAAATAAAAAATACGGTGAACTTTTTTTTCCATTTTTACGCCTAACGACTAACTTTTTGGGCCATTTTATGGCTTGTGGTTAACCTAATTGAAACTCAATTATTTGTTTTTATTTGTTCAAGGAGATGCCGTACTTTTAGAGTCCACAGTATTGCCACTCATTCATGCAAGTCTGTTGTACAACTCCAGGCATTATAAACACAAAGGACGTATATTAAAAACTACATTTGAAATTACCTGCAAAGCTTTGGTCAAACAACAACTGCAATCAGTTTTGCAAAATTGCAAAGTCATATAATCAAAAGAATATAACAGTCCACTTCACAGTTCCCTGCGCCATCTTGAAAGGTAGCCGCGCCTTTGCATCGAAGCGAGACGAAATTTGATCTTGCAATGATAGAGACATGTGAATAATTGTCTAAGATGTAAGGTCAACGTTCGTTGCGAAGGCAATGCTACCTTTTATGATAGCGAAGGGAACTGTGAAAAAAGACTATTGTAAAAATTAAATATTCAAGAAGCACCATAAATAGCAGTACCTATTATGGTTAAATTACCTGTCTGTAAGGGAACCCCTTGACGTGCGAGTGAGTGAAAGTAAAAACATGATTTAACGGAAAAAGTCAGAGGTGCTTTACGCATGCGTAATGAATCATGCATAGGAAGATTATTGAAGTGCTGTTTACTGTCCATTACTCCCACACGTCGCAGTGTAATCTAGAATAGCGAGTAATAAAGGAACTCTTTATATTTTCCGATTTAATTTTTCATGATTTAATGATGATTATGAAAACCAGATTGGCGAAAATTTAAGTTTGGGAGCCCTTTTAATTTTGAAATTTTGGTTAAAAGCGAAAATATGTTACTTGGCTACTATTGGGGCCACTTATATAATTAAGTTACATTTTAAGTCTAGTCCAAATTTCATCGATTTTCATCCAAGTGCCCCTACAACGATTTGATTCGATACGATAAATACGGCGAATTGGCGCGATATAAAAGGCGGGAAATCAAAATTCCACGCGCGTATGCAAAAACGGCGGGAAACCTCTTGCGCGCGTACCCTGAAAAAGAGCGGGAAAACTTCAAGAGAAGAATTAAGAGTTTTGAAGATTTAGAATTAAAATGTTTACTGAAATTGGCCACGTTCACTTTTAAAACAGCGAAATAATTGGAAACAGTCAACAGCACGTTCAAGATTGTACGAGAATAAATAAAAGTAAAATAAAAGTAGTGAAGTAAAAATAAAAATGAATGTTCCAAGGTACCTTTCGTAAAAGACATTCCTGTGTCTTTTCATTGTCAACCTGGTTAGTAAACGCTGGGGATTTGCCTACCGAGAGGGAACACCCTGAGAGACACGAGGAGTTGAGAGACAAACAGCTAAAGTTCGTTCTTGCTGTTCGCTGGGTTGGAAAACTACTGCATGCAGTAGACGAGAACAAAGCTGTGTTACACGGAGGAAGCTTTGCTGTGCATTCTGGTTCACGAAGATGTTCAGCTACGGCAAGGATATGTCGAGCTTTACCGACCTAGTTAGAAAACAAGCCACAGAAACAGTTAATTCACATTTGTTATGCTCCTGGAAAGCACTGGCAGCGGGGAGAGCGTTCGCCTCTCACCAACACGACCCGATTTCCAGTTCCGCCGAGTTCGTTGTCGTATGTGAGTAGAGTTGTTTGTTGGTTTTCTCCTGTGCTTCGAGGGCTATTCTCTGGATTCTCCTGTTTAACTCCCTCCTTCAAATCGACTTCCGATATTCCCGGCCAATTCAATTCTGGGCTTTCATCTCGTTTGGAGCCAAGCTATGCTGTGAGCTTCCCACGCCGTGAAACAACAGCCAAAGCCTTAGTTTTCCCCAGATTTTCAGATTATATAGTGAAAATACACGGTACCTCTTGGATTCTTTCTAGCTTCTCTAGTTTCTTCTGGTGTTCGTCTATTATCGAAGGTCCTTTTGGCTTCCATCCTTTAAGGTTTTCTTCACCTCGTACATAAATGTTTGACGTGTCAACGATTTTTCTTTTTGGTCTTCGAACTGAGGAAACAAAACCAACAAAACAAGTTGTTGGACAATGTTCTAGATAGTCCTCTTCACAGTTCCCTGCGCCATCTTCACAGGTATACGTGCCTTTGCAACGAAGCGAGACATGAGATGGCCTTGCAGTGATAGCGATCCTTTTAACACCTTAGACAATTTTTCACAAATCTCTATCATTGGAAGCTCACCGTTCGTCTCGCTTCGATGCAAAGGCACGGCTATCTCTTAAGATGGCGGAATGCAATTCAACGCACAGGAACACTAACAATTTACAAATAAAACACTCAAAGTCTTACTGACCACGTCCACTGCTGTCTGCTGGATGCAGAATCAACTCGTAGATCCCGCTGTATTTAAAACTAAAGTCACAAAAATAGAGTTACAGGGACCGCGGAGCCGGGGGGGCTGGGGGGGCTGGAGCCCCCCCACTTTTTCAAATATCCACTTAATTTTACTAATCAATCCCCCACTTTTTGACTGGTCTCCTCAGTATATTTTCTAGTGCCAGCCCCCCCACTTTTTGGGGTGCTCCGCGGTCCTTGAGTTAACGATATATGATTACGGCATGGGTAACCGCTTAAGGAACCGCTGTAATTGGCTAAGCTGTTGCGGGTTCCCTGCCCACATTATTTTGCTCCGTTTACGTATCGTGATTTACTTTTTTGTATGTTGTAATTTTTCTGGGCGAAGTTAATAAAATAAATAAAATAAAATAAAATAAAACCATAGTGACAGGTAATCTTACCAAGGTGGGTTGCCTGAGGAACCGGTAAAGATTTTCCAGACAGACCTGAACAACAATGAAGAAGATAAACAAAATGTATATTTAAGTTACAACAAGCACAACAACAGAACAACAACAGTAAAAAACAACAACGGTAGAAGAGACAACGTCCACGACAAGCAACAGAAGGTAGGTGAATACCTTAGTATTGCGTCATCAATAAGCATTTACCTCGAGGGCGTAGTCTTGGCGTCTCTATTGTACACTTCTAAACAAATATCTTTACTGAGACAAGCTCTACGACAACAACTGTCCAGCTGTTGAACAGTACAAAGTATGACAATTATTAGGATATTTTTAATGTATTGGTCAGTGTAGATTGATTGGTCACTCCCGTTGTCCCCTTCCGACAACCTTCTCCCATGAACGGCGGCCGAGAATTCAAATGAGTTAGAATTAAATACCAAGCACCTTTACAATTGTTACCCTACGAAGGTTCATTTTGTAAGATGTGATATATCGGCTAAGAAAACTTTTTTTGAAAATCAACAAATCTACAGGCCGACGTTTGTATGGTTGGAGGTATACGTTATATCCCCAGACATCCAAACGTCTCTGACTTTGTCGATTTAAAAAAAAAAAAACTTTTTTGGCCGATATAACAGCTTTTTCGCCAATATTTTTCTCAGAATAGCTTAATGTTATGCTAACACTGAGTCCGGTTGAAGTTGGCGTTGGTTTAGTAAAAATAACGTTCTTGGATATGTGTTGGAATAAGCCCCAACCATGATGATGTTTTATACTTCTATCAATACCAGAATCCTTTTCATGCACCTTATGTTCGTTAATTAGTACTATTGTTTTTGTATTCGTGAAGACATTGAAAATTTGAATAAGAAAGCAGTTTGAAAGGGATTCTGGTATAGATAGAAGTATGAAACGTCATCATGGTTGGGGCTTATTGTATTGCAGCCACGAGCGAGAAGGCACAGTTCAATAGAGTCTTTTCCCCTTAGAAACTGAATTCTTTCTCATGTAAGCCAGATGAGACCAGATTCGACGTCCTGCCTCCTGTCATGGCTGCTATCGCGTGATGGCGTAATACCTGTATTGCTATTCTAATTTACCTCGAGATAAGCAGACATTGTTACATATACGACCTCTCCGGGAGGAGTCACTCTGAACATTAAATAAGCAAAAATACAGTTACAATACTGTGGTCCTCTAGGGGACACTCAGGGACACCACAGGACCATATTAGGCACGTAGGCCAAAGTAGACTAAATTCAGGCAAAAATGTGATCATTTTGCTTAGCCTTGCTTTGCCGAACCAAACGAAAATATGTCTATTAGTGTTAACAATTTAGAAGTGTCTTTCACTTATGGGCCTGGATATCTCTACAACAAGTGGGACGACTTCTGTCAATTCAGTGAATCTTGCAAAAAAAAGCCCAAAACCCCTAGAGATAATGATTGGAGGATGAAGGTTTGAGTCACACGTCACTTACCTGTTCAAAAGGACGGAATTGTGTAACGAGGAATCCCATGATGCTTCAAACTTGAAAACAGCTCTTTCATCATTAGGATGGGATTGAATTTGAGGTGAGAGAATGTTTAGTGTCAGGGGCTGGGATTGACGACTTGGTGCTGCCTTGGATGAACGCACTTGACCTGGACACAAATGTTGCTTTGATCACAAACTGCTTACGATACCATGCAATATCATAGTACATGTATGTGAGCACGGTATTAGCCCGGCATTCAAAGGTTGAGGCAAAAACAAATTTGGGCCTAGTTTGCACCGCAATGCATCATGGGAGTGTTTGGGGATATTTTTCCAAGACCTCTGTTTTGTCACTTAAAACAGTCCCACGATGCATTACAAGCCAACTCGATCCAGTTCTTCCTCAACCATGAAATGGGTAATAAATACACACCTATTGTTACGTTAGTTAGCCTTCTAATGCGGATATCAGGAGAGTTCTCGTGCATCAGTGTCACGACTAGTCGACGCTGAATACCCTGATGGATGAAATTAACAATTAGAAAACTGCGGGTTTTTTCAACAGGTATTTGCAGTTCACAACTTGTAATATCCATGAAGACATTGCTTATTTCAAAATCTAATTCAAATGCCCAACTCTAGGTTTGCAACAATTCCCATGGGAGTAGAATAACAAAAGCCATGCTGGCCGAGCTGGCCGCATGTTGGAAGATAGAACAAAAGGATTCGTTCAAAAACGGTTTGTCAAATTTTTTCAACAAGGCGGCTATGACTTCATGTGCAAACGATGACTGGATACTTACTTGATGAAGAAGAAAGACCTTCGTTTCGTCTTTTTTTGGCTTCACGACACAAGGAAAATACCTAGACCAAAAATTAAATTAACTGGATGAAGATTTATATCACATGCCTGACTACTGTACTAGTTTTAATCAATCACTTCTACAACCAAATCGTATGGTATACTCACTCTCCTGACGGGGAAAGTTCCAACACTTCCATCCAGACCACGAAATCAAACGTTAAACTGGCCGGTTCTTCCTCCCTGTAGAAAAGGGTATAAACAGGTTTTAATGATGACAACTGAACAAAAAAAAGCAAGTAAAACTAAGAAACAGAATGAGAAGATAAGATGAACAATTTATTACTCTAAATAATCAACTTACTTTGTAGCGAGCATTGTTGGTTTTGCGCAAACTAAAGTAAAGAAAACAGACGTCCGTTAGTACAGAGCCCTTGACGGCAGGAGGTCGGAATGCAGCTCAATGCAGTTGACAAATCATAAGGTGCCAATTCAAAGGAGAATGAAACTGAAAATTCCTTCTTTTGTCTTCCAAATTGAGCTGCTTTGACGTCACGTGCAAGGAGTGCAAAGGGTACATATTGATGGTTCCACAGGGGCCGCGGGGCACCCGTTTGTGTGTGTGTGTGGGGGGGGGATATGTAAGAGACAAGCATCGGAAAAAGCGAGGGGCTAACATTGAAAAATATAAGATACTAATATGGAAAAAAAGAACCAATCCCTTCCCGCTCCCGTCTCCGCGGTCCCTGTATCAAGAGAGAGCCGAATGACAACGACATGGCGGCCATGTTGGTGGTAATAACAATAGTGTTAATAAGAAATTTTTAGTTTCATACTACCAACATTATCCGTGGCTAGTTATGAAGCGCAGTCAAACAGTCAGGAAAAAATATGGGCTACCTGATTCAACCGGTCTGATGTCATCTGTTGTCTTGGGAACCGCCCTAGGAGAGTTGGACAAGCTATTAGTAAACAGGAATGGTGACAATAGTGATGTGCCCCAGTCCTACTCACTTTGGCATGCTGATACTGGCCTGGTGATTAGGATGGTTGCGATAGTGTCCAAAGACTTGAATCTGTAAAGGTCTCGTACTGACATAGTCAATGAAGTCCCTCGAGACCAGTACGCCAATCTACCAAGAATAAATAAATGAAATTATTCAGCAAACCTAATTTATCTCATGTGTGGAGGATCTATTAGTCCTTATAACAATTCCATGCGCCATCTTGAAAGGTAGTCATGCCTTTGTATCGAAGCGAGACGAACGGTGAGCTTGCAATGATAGAGATTTCGTGGAAAACCGCATTCGTCAGCATACGTCATACCACAGGAAGACCAATCAATAAATATATTTCTGTATTGATTACCTTCTGATAATGATTGAACTCTAGTACCGAGTCCCCACCCATGATACTAGCAGGCTCGGTTGAGAAGCCAACATCTTCTGCTGAATCAAGGAATCTAAAGAATGAAAAGCAAAACACAGTGAAATATTATTCCTGCGCATGCTCGATGCAATGATGGAGATAACGCAGGTCAACAGCTTGCGGGCGTTGTAAAATTATAATACCATTTATTCATTCATGCATTCATTCATTCGTACTGGCCAATGAATTCAAACAAACCTGAACTGACAGAATATATCCGTATACTCCACAGGGATCCCAGCAGCTTTGATAACAGTAACAGTGAATATGAAGGTACTTCCCGCCACAAGTGCTCCTTTAGAAAACCTGCTACCTTCTTCATCCTCCCCGACTTGATCAACATCATGGTTTTGCAACCTCGTGACACTCTACAAATATATCATTAATATGTGTATTAGGTTCCCTGAGCATCATGGGAGTAGTCCACATGACATCACGTTTGTTTTTAGTGATTTGAAAATATATTGCGTAAAAAGATTGCGCAATGTTTTGTTTCTTGAAGCGGATTATTTGAGCAAAGGTTATTATGTGCGCATGCGGAATTGCTAAATACCGCTAGAGAACATTTTCTGATTCCTAATTACCTCTCCAAACGTCAGCCATAAGATACAAGATCGACTTGCTTCATCCATTTCTGTGCGCTGGTCTGAAATTGAAACAGTAGAATTAAAGTGAGACACTAGGACACTCGTTAGGTGGGCCGGGGTGGGTTCTTTTCCTATTTAAAGTGACTCCAACATAATAAACCAGGTCGACTAATGCGTTGCTATGTTAGTTTCCACTCAATTCAAATCATTATCGAGAATAACAGTCTTTGTCTTGTTCCTTGAGATTTTGATTCTTGGTTAAAAGATTGACATATTTTTTTATAACTACTGTGAAAATCTATCGAGCGCAAGTAGATACGACTGACACGGGACAAATATCGAAATAAAGACAGTTCTTAAAAAAGTACTGAATAAATTTTCTTCAAACTTTGCAGAGCTTCCTCTGTGATATGCGTAAGCTATGAAGATCGTTTTCCCTGGACACATTACTGACCTTGACACTGTTGTATGCTGATCAGTAGATGCCCCTTCAGTTCCCCTGTATCGCTGATGATAGGAGTGGACTGCTCTAGACTGATACTATACACCAGGTTACTCAGATACACGAACGACCTTTTGGAGACAGAGAAGAGGATCGTGCTTGCTTAAAAATGCAGCAAATTTAGAAGCTATTTTCGACTTTTTTCTGACATACTCGTACCTTCCTACGATACGGAACCACGGGAACTCATCGTAAAAAGGATCCCCTGACTCGAACGTGACGTTGGCTGTTGATTCGGCTGCTGTTTCATACATGAAGCGCATGTCTTCCAGGCGAGTTCTGTTAGAAAAAATAAAGTTTATAAGGGCGCGGAAATACCAGCAACGAAATCGTACGACTTGTCGTGCAACACATTGTTATGTTGAAGGTTGCAGAGTGAATGATGCATTAACTACCATTCCGAGTAGCAACATTTTTTGCGCGGATTTTATGCAGAAGTAGATGCATCAACAACGCAAGATCAATGTAAACATTAATTTCTGTAGGACTTTCTGTGATAGAAGGCGAGGTTACCCACGTGACATTCTGTGACGTCACTTCCGCCATGCTGAATGATTTGTAGAATGAAAAGAGATGGAAAACAAAAGAGAGAAAGAGAGAGAGAGAGAAGTTCGTTCTCACCTTAGTTTTTTGAGTGACCAGTAGTGTGTTGCGCCATTTTTCTTGTCTTGAACCTCGACACACACAACAGTGGGTTGGCCATCTTGATGGCTGTCCTCGCGAACATTCTCGGGTAAAGGGGTAAATAATGTGTCTGTCAGAAGAGCGAACTGAAATTCTACCTATAGAAGAAAACAACCAAGACATTATAACGTACATTCTGATTGGCTATTTCCTTATAATTCTTTGTAAAACAAACACGATAAAGCGCACGTTCTGATTGGCTGAAATCCGTTTTGAACTTCATAAAAAGATAAAGAATGATTTTAGTTTCGAATAATGTGAATTGTTAAACGGGAATTTTAGGGCAGGAAAGTATGGAAAACTGAACAATGGGTAAAAAAAGTATTATTCACGACGTTTCTTATTCTCTACTTTGAGGGACACTTGGCATGAATATACAATAGCTTGTTATCCTTCACTGCACATGAAAACTATTGTGTGTATGCAAAGTGCCTCTCACATTTGATCCAAATGAGCCAAATTGAAACGCTTTTTGAGTCGTAAGAAAGCAGCGAATAATAGAACCCACACCACCTCGAAATTACAAGTAGAGAATACCTAGATATAAGGTATTAATCAAGACGCAGCTAAACGTGGTTGGTTAGAAAGGGCTGGGAAAAAAAACGCCCCAGCGGTATTAGGAAACATCGCTGGCTCACCTGCTTCCTATTAAAAAATTTCTATGGTTTCGAAAACAATAAAGTCAGCTACAAAACACCAAACGTTGAGCTTACTTCTGGAGAGTCAAGGAAAATGCATTTGTTTGTACTGAAATGCTTTTCTCTGAAAACCTCGACCACTTTGCGTCAAAATTATGCATTTTGTAAGGTTTACAAAAGAGATTTGGCGCATGCGCATACGTTTTCAGCCCTTTTCAGTTGGTTATGAAGTGAGTCGATTACCTTTTTCTTGAGTTCGACGCTGATGGCGTTTGCTTCTTTGATGAGAACCGCATGACTTAGAATATCCTCCTGACAATAGGACGTAAAGTGAACGTCAATAGCATGCTCTTTGCTCATTAAATCGACTCCTAAAGACTCCTCGCAGTACCTCGGAATGCAGCTAAATTTCCAGGACAAAACAAAAGAATTGCAATCTCCTGAGAATAGGAACTTATTGATTTTTCCTCGAAACTCTGCATTCCGACGTGCTGCAAGGGGTCTATAATCGTAGATTTGAACAAGGGATTCAAATAAGAATCAGAAATTTAAAGGGGGACTAGCATCAAAAATGGAAATGCTTTGAAACTTGGTGAAAGTTATCTCTGTGGCCTAAATAGTCTACCTGAAACATGTTTCCTTCAAACTGAAAAGTCATGAATACATATTATCAATTATTTTAGGCATTTAGATTGTGAGTAAATGACGTCAGTTACTAGACTCAACCCTATTGTTCTTTTAGCTTTTAAACCGAAGTTTCTATGTGATAATGTGCTTTAAATGAAGAATTTTTGGTAGAGTAGTTCTTTATAGTCATCGTTAGATTACTTCAGCTAAGAAAAAACATCTTCAAATTTTTACCGATTTTCATGCTAGTCCCCCTTTAACGATAAAACAACTTACTCTTAGCGAGGTGTAAAAGAATGTCCGCCATTTGTAGATAACAGACGAGGCCAGGTTCATTTCCCTCTCGGTCAGAGGACTTTCACCTGGAAGGAATGTCAATCATTTGACGTGGTAAAAAAACATCGTTAGAAGAAAAAACAGACGTTTAGAGCGGAAGAGATTCTTACTTTCGACACTTGTTAAGTCCATTTCACTTTCAAAGTCACTGGACGGAAATGACGTCAGATCGACCTATAAAGGAATGTGTAACAGCTTGCAATGAAACAAGCACATTGCCTGATTTCATACCGTTAGGGACTGGGGACCTCGCTATTGTTCTTACCGGACAGAAGGGGAATTTATTGCTTGATTTCAGGCCCAAGAAAAAAACCTGAGTAATATGAATAATGGCTTAGGATTGGAACTACGGATGTGTTGTTCATGAGAACATATCTGGCGCACGAAGGAATAGATTATGTCATTTAATTTTTCTTCGTGATTCCGACTTTCGAACAAATTCTAAGCTTCCTCTTTCTGATTTTCTCTGTATAATCTATTCCTTTAGTGCATCAGTTGTTGTCACAATCAGCACAGGTGCAGAACTAATGACAAGCCATTATTCGTATTCCACAGGACATTTTCCTGGGCCTGATATCAGGCAATAAATTCCCCTTCTGTCCGGCAAGAACAATAGCAGGGTCCCAGTCCCTCACGGTATGAAACCCGGCAATGGTATGTCTACCACAGGTAGCCCGAATTAAACCTCAAAGCTCAATCAGATCGAGTACTCACTTGGCGTTGGAGTTCTTGTAGTTTACTTTCGTAAGTCTGAAAATGAAAATAACAACAAATAAAGCTTATGTACACAGCGGCTTTTGGTCACCCTGTGGTGTGTTACTGTAAATTCATGGTTACCCTGTGGTGTGTTACGGTTAATTCATGGTCACCCTAACAGGGCTGAAAAACGTATGCGCATGCGCCAAATCTCCTTTGTAAACCTTGCAAAATTCACAAATTTTACTTAAATTGGTCGAGGTTTTCAGAGAAAAGAATTTCAGTACAAACACTAGAAAA
>OCZR010078079.1:20006-33442 GCA_900234385.1 Anemonia viridis
ATTCTACATACCGCAAAATCACACCTTAGGCATTAGTTAATAGATTAAAATGGAAATTTTTCTTAGCTTTAAGGAAGCAGGTGAGCCCGCGATTTTTCCCAATACCGCTGGCTCGTTTTTCAGCCCTGTTGGTCACCCTGTGTTGTGTTACGGTAAATTCATGGTCACCCTGTGGTGTGGCTCAATTACCAACCTTCCTCTGTTTTTCCAGCAGTAATCCTGCCTGATCTTTCTCATATCTGATTCTGTCTTCAAGTTCAATGACTCTGAGGAGAGAGATATAAAATGATCAGTTATCTTGTTTTTAACCCCACCTCTACCTCAAAGAATTTTAGTCAATCTCTTCTACCCCCTGCCCCTCCTCCCTCCCCTTCCTCCCTCCCCCACTCACTTGGAAAACATGCAAGCAAGTACCCAAGCAAGTAAAAAGAAGTGCGAATAGTTACCTGTCATTCATTTCTTTCATGTAGCCTTGTTCCCGTAATAATTCAAGCACAGCATACGACCAGTCCATGGGTTCCTCACTGCTTGCTTCACGTGCTGCAGATAAATGACACAGTCAAAGAAATGAAAAGAGAATCGAAAACAAAGATTTGATAACAACACATTCGCCCATACGCACTTCACTTTGATCCCAATAGACCCTTGGCCAAAATGGCCGCAACTCATTAGCATAATGTTTTCCTCAACCTAAGACAAAATGACCCCTGAAATACTAAAGAATATGCTTCACTTCGAAGCTGTGTAAAAATCTAGTAAGTTCCAATGAAAATCTAAAGAGATAGACAAATGTGTGTTTGGGGGTATATGCCATACCCCCAGACATTTTTTACAAACATTTTCTGTTATTTGAAAAAAAATATCTCTACGAATTTTTGATGTAATAACATATTTTTCAAATCTGCTTACTTACAAATGTATGTCTGGGGGGTATATGTATGCCATACCACCAGACATACATTTTCTGTAATTTGAAAAAAATATATATCTACTTATTAGATTTTTTCAGAGGTATGAAGTTAGGTATACTCTTAAATATTTCAGGGGTCATCATGTCTTGAGTTGAAAAAAAAGTATGCTAATGAGTGGCGCCCATTTTGCCAAAGGGTCAATTTTTTTCCATTTTGTTAATTATTTGAGAGACTTTCAGACCCGCGCAGAGATTTTGGTCAAGAATTGTAAAAGAATTAACATGTAAAGTTATATTTACGACACCAAGATTACTTGGACAAATGCCTAACACAATATATATTGTTTTCAAAATTGCGCAGAATTCGCGCGCTGCAAAAAATCGCCCGTCTGAACGAATTTCTACATTGTTATACAACTGACTCGTTCTTTACCCTACACGCCATTAATTTATTTGCCTTCTTCAGTATTTTACCACTTGGAATAGACCTGGTACAAGCGCAAAGGTGTTATGTTTGGAATGGAGCTTATGATATGACAGAATGTGACGGACAGACACTTTGCTATCAAGCTGTTGTAAACCTAACCTGCCGTTTCTTGGTCAACGTTATCTCTTGATCTTCTGATGCGTTCAGCCAACGCTGCGAGCGAAAACATGAAAAACTTATAATGAGAAATGAATGACAGAGAGAAATGAATGGGACTGATAAACATCAAACTCTGTAACCTCAATGGAATAAGAAAAAGTTTGAAAAGGAAATGGCGACCAGTGACTGCATGAAAAGTGAAAGGAGATATGAATGGGATATTTAGTGGGATATCGTACCTTGATGAGGATGGTTGAAACGAAACACATGATTACTACCAAGAATGATACGATCACCTGAAAGAGAATCAAAAGGAATCAGTTAATAGTTGCACCGTAACCGTGTCGTGCGCGACAGGGCGGAAAAACGCTCAGGCATATACTTTCTCGATTTTCTAAATAAACTCAGGCCGTGTAACTCACTCACTGTTGCTCAAAATTTGTCACAAAATTATGTCAAGCTTAAGTAAAGCAATATGGCATGTACATGAAGATATTCGAGGAAATGTCAAATTTGTTTCTGATCAAAATATCACCTCTCCCAAAGTACAGGGGTCTATTTCTCAAAGTCGCATTCATTAAATTTTGGACACATTTGATATTTTGTTCTTTAGTCCCAAAAGAGTGTGTTTGCAAAATACAGAGCTTATATGCATATATTTCGCCTTATAACGAGAGAACAAAAATCGTTTTTCCGCCTTGTCGCCGTGTGCAGTAACATTTCATACTCTTACGAATTCTGCCGTCTTCACCTTCGTACCCATTTTAGACCACAACACATTCTCTTGGGAAAGGTCCTTTATTAAAATATTTACACATGAAAGAATCAACTCCCAAGAGTGGCATCACGTGGACTGAAATGAGCACAGCAGACAACAAAGCTGAAGAGGTCTATGTACCTTTCCGTAGATGTCCCACAATCCCTTATTATCCAAGCACGTGGCCGAGATCAGGGTAAAATTTGCATATTTTCCATTCATTTTTATGCAAATTATACCCTCAGCTCGACTTCATGCTTGGATCATAAGGGATTGTGGGACATCTATGGAAAGGTGCATTAAATATAATAATGGGAAATGAGGCGTGAGGACTAAATAACAAACCCAATATAAACGTTTCCCCTGTCATTTAATATCAAATGTCAGATTTTTTGAGACTGACGCTGTTGATTAATATTTCTAATGATTCGGATGACATGAGAAAATGTGAATAATCGGTGAAAATGTTTATTCATAGGAAGAAAGAATTTCACATTTTTCTTATTTTTTTCCTAAGATTCATTTGCTCAATCAATCAATCATCCATCCATCCACCCATGCATCCATCCATCCATCCACCCACCCATGCATCCATCCATCCATCCACCCATCCATCCATCCATCCTTCCCTCCCTCCCTCCCTCCCTCCTTCACTCCATCCATTTATCCATCCCTCCCTCCATCCCTCCCTCCATCCATACATCCATCCATCCTTCCATCCCTCCATCCATACATCCATCCATCCTTCCATCCATTCATTCCGCATTTCTTTATATCGTCTTTTCACCAAATTATTCACTACCATAAAAAGTACATTTAATCAACTCAAATCAACTTCCCTTTTGAACCTCGTCTATCAATATTTTATTGTCTACGCACAGGAAGACTATCGCTAAACACCAGAATACTTAGCTATTCACCGCAAGCCACTTTTCATTTCTCCCTCGATCGCATCTTTTTCTAGACCAACGTGGCTTAAACTATACTTTATTCCATTGTACAATCTGTAGTATTTTTGTAAAAAAAGAAACTAATCCATCAAAGTGCAGCTGTTTTTTCACTTGTGATAGATAATTCCAATCTTACTAAGGCAAACATGGTCAATATTTTCAGTATTATTACATATTCTATTGTTAGTGAACCACAACAACCGCGAAAACAGCTGAAAAAAACCAATTTACTTGCTTCTCAAAAAAGGTGCTAGTTTCCTTTGTGTTGTGTCCGAAAATCTTGGAAACATTATAACAAATTAATTAAAGAAAGTAAAATTTGGGTCGCCAATTATTCGCCAATCAAGTTTATAATATACATCCGGGATACACGATGAGTGCTTAACTAACCAATCAAATCGTTGAATGACATCCAGGATCTCTTTGGGGATATTTTATCCATTTTGAAAGCTAAAAGTTTATTAAATTTGATGGAATTTTCTGGCAACTGAGAAAAAAGACAGTGCTGATTTATGAGTGCTGAATTAGATAATTTCCTTTTGGTAGAGAAGAATGAGAAGAGGAAGAGTCCACATTTTGATATTCTGGTTGAGTGACCAGACAAAGGAATTCTAGACGTTCGAGGCCCAGGGCAAACAATAGAGTAATCCTAATATATTCTTTTGGTTCCTCGAAGCCTCGTCTTGAATTGCTTTGTGCGTGATCACTCGACCAGAATATCGGGCTGTTTTCTTGTTCGAGTTATACTTAAAATCAGGACAAATAAAACAACGATAGACGACAAAAAATTGCTAAGGAACAGCGAGCTAACTCGACGAAGAATTTTAAGTGCTTTTTGCAGATGTGAAAATTGGAATCACAAAGTAATATATACTCGGCGGTAGAATGAAAAATTAATTGACAAACTAACGACAACAAATTTAAAAGGAAACGTGAAAAAAGAAAGAGAATTGTCGTTATCTTTACATTTTATTCCGTCATTTTTGTAAACAATGTCAAAATGGAATGGTTTTCCTGCAGATATCGATTAGCGGCGTCTGGAGGAAGGCCGTTGTTTAAACAGGTTTTTTTTCCCGGGTCACTTAGGAAACAAGACAACCGCCAAAACACGACGGTAAAAGTTGACTTTTTCTTTGAAAACCACTTACAACAAAAAAGGCTTTGAATGAGTACCTGATCCTTCTGTATTCAAATTGAAAATCAAATTCTTTATATAAATTTTTATTATAATTATTTTTTTTTTCTTTTGTTCTGTTTAGCTCTTTTCGACTAAAAACCCCGCTTGGTATAAATCCCAAGACATCACGACAGTGGAGTTTTAATAACTGAAGCAGTCATCAATATGCTAGGGAAACACGGGGAAGACAATGATAGAAATTATACAATCAGTTGAAGGTAATGACGTCGATATAGGGCGTCACTCATACCAATTTATTCATAAAAGTAGTTAAACAACATAAAAACCAAGTACACAAAAAGGCAAGCGCGTCAGTTGTAGATCCAGTAGTTAAAACCACCATGAGCAACGGTACGGAGGCCTGTGTGAGCTACCAGTTCTCGCCATCATTTATAGTTATCGGAACCCTTAGTGGCGTGTCAGCTGTTTTTACCATCGTTGGCAACTCTGTTGTGTTATGGACACTGTATAGGACAGAATCACTACAGTGTGTATCGAATTATTTCATTGCTTCTCTGGCGTTAGCGGATCTTCTGGTAGGGTTGTCCCTCAACCCTATCCTAATCACCCGTTCAATCGCCTATAGTTATCTGACGTACACAGACGAGATTCCACTTGTCTTTGACGTAGCTGAAGACCTTCTCTGGATCCAAGGTCTCTTGATATCAACGTTTAGCTTTACTACTATCAGTATTGATCGGTTTATAGCCATCACACGGGCGATCCACTACAAGACGGTCATGACTCATCGTCGCTGTCAAGCCATAATCATCTTCATATGGACATCATCTGTTTCTGTCGCTTTGCTAAGGATCTTTTTGAAAGAAAGAGATTTACCATGGCTTTGGTTGGCAACCATAATCCTCGCGTGTTTATTCCCTCTCTGCATCACTTGCTATTGTTACAACGCGATATTTAAGTCCGCAAGACAGCAGATAAGAAGTATAGCTAGCCTATCGAACGCACAAGAACGAGAACAACACTCTGAAGCTGTAAAGAACACTAAGGCAGCCTTTACTATAGCGATCGTGATCGGGGTCTTCGCCATCTCGTTTACTCCTAGTGTAGTAATGGCTTGTGTTAATCTCATCATCACAAGCAAATGTGGACAATTGCACAACTCGGCCACAGAATGGCCTTGGGCCTGTTTGGTAGCCTATTTTAGCAGTGCTATCAATCCTTGGATTTATTCCATAAGATCCCAAGAGTTTAGACAAGCTATGAAAAGAGCCTTTCTAAAGACTAATAGTGTCAGATGATACGCAAAGGACATCCACCAAAGACGCCAGAAAGACCGAGTGATCTTTTCGACGAGCTTCAAGATATTTCCTGGAGAACTATGTGATGTTTACGCGAGAAAACTGTTCAAAAGATCGACAAACATGAAAAAAAAAAAAAAATTCCCAAAAAGTTTTTCGAAAAGTTCTAAACGTCACTTTTTTTATTGAGGACTCGGAAAAAAGGACTCGAGATCGTCCAGGAGATATCAAAATCTAAACCAGCTGCCTTTGAAGAACTCTTTCTATGTACGAGCACTTGTTGTGAAGTCTTGATTGACTTGTCATTAGAAATGAAGGCTCATAAAATACGGATTTTCTCTCGATTTACGAGAGCGACAAACATATTGAAGAATACGCATTTATTAAGTAAACTTTTCTGTTTATCAGAAATAAGCGATCAGTAAGATAAATTCGCAGATAATATCTAGAATATCGCTACAAGTAGCAAAACATACACTTGTTTTAGTACTAGCTAGAAGCAATTCTTGGGGATTTCCTGGCAAATTGAAACATTCTAGAAAGCTTCAATATTACTATGATACTATGATATCAGATAAAACTGATAATTTGAAAGAGCAAACATAACCGGCTTGATGGAGATTTTAGCTGAGATTTTCACCGCTGAATATTCGAGTTGAGGTTTGCGAAGCGTCGAGGGAGGCCGAGGGACGACCACACGACAGCCTAATTCCTACTGAAGGGAGGAAATGGTTCCTTTAGGTTGGTAAAGTGCTTTGTAGCAAATATCTATTATTTATTCAAAACCACAGTGGAGATTTCCCGCCCTCATAATAATATCTACCAAAACCAATTCCGAACAAAAAATACAGAAGAGGTGTGAAATTCAAAATATGATGATAATCAACATATGCGTCATGAAAAATTCAATCAATTGAACAGAACGTCATCACAATTGAAGATATAACAATCATTTGATCTCGGACCGAACATAGTGACAATTACACTAATAATTCTGACAAAAACTATAATAAAAACACATGATTACTGTAATAGAATAAGGAACTACCTTGGTTAATCTTATATTACAAATGGTTTAGTCTAGTTATGTTATATATATTCGATTCGCCATAAAACGACGAGACTTTGAAACTTTTCATTTTCCAGATTATCTCTGACAGGAAGAACCTATTGTATATTTTCGTCGTTCTTTAGGTGACCGACTACTTTCCAAAAGTCATTAGAAAATGTTCTTAGAAAGATATTTTATAGAGAAATTAATGTTGATTCCAAAAATGGAGAGAAAAATAGGGTGTCCCGAGCTCGTTTTCGAGGTATTAAATTTTGAACACAACCGACTTTATGAATTTTTGAGAAAAATGGCGAAAATCAAGCCTCGTACAAAAAATTCATTTCTCAAAAATGATAAAAGGTATGGAAGTGATTTTCTCAAGATCTTTCTTAATTTCATTTCATTAATAACTTCATTCTTAACATTTATCATAGATTGTTTGAAAAAGCATCAAAAGTAAGCCCAAAAGTCATCATTTTGTTTATTTAGAGATGATAACTAGCCGTAAACTAGTGTGGGCTGCGTCGGTGTTTCTAAAGAAACAATAGTGATGAATAGGTAATTTATACACCGTAAAGAAAGAGAGTACTTACTGACGTTCCGGACGCTAGTCCTTCGTCGGAGTAAAAGAGTTAGTGAGAGTAAAGAGGGTGTTTATAAAGGCAGTGAGAAAAGTAAATAACAAAACCAAAATAACCATTTTGTTTATTTAATTGACTGAAAATTGTGCCCAAATGACGACAAAAAATCACTCCTGTCGATTTTTCAATAGCTTAAAGTCATTACGTTTTTTTCAAAATTTGTCAAAGGATTAATTTTTACCTGTTCTTTTGGAAAATGCAAAAAAAAATATATATATATGGTCCCGTACAAAATTTGAGGGTTTTGCCCTGTCGAAGTTCATAACATGTATGGTTTTGTATTTTATTCAGCGGTTACCGTGCGCGCGCTCACCGTGGGCTCAAATTGAACGATCTAAAGAAGACAGTCACCTTAATGCTGGACATGCTGAATAAACCTAAGATCGATGATGACTCACTTGACCAACTGACTATTGATTTTGATAACAATAAAAATAGTACCCCACCCCTTCCCCCTAAGATCTTAGGGTTGAAAGAGCATCTTTTCCAGTTAGTTCGTTTGTGTGGGAAACATACGGTATCAACTTACAGCACGGTACGACATGCTGTGACATTGAAATGGCTTCCCATAAGAATGGTTATCGTATGAATGGGAAAACATACGGTACTGACTTACATCACTGACGTACACGGTACAACATGCTGTGACTTTGAAATGGCTTCCCATGGCCATAAGAATGGTTATCGTATGAGTGGGAAACATGCGGTACTGACCAACAGCACATACACGGTACGACATGACGTAACATTAAAATGGCTTCCCATAAGAATAGTTATCGTATGATTGGGAAACATACGGTACTGACTTACAGCACGTACACGGTACGACATGCCGTAACATTGAAATGGCTTCCCATAAGAATAGTAATCTTTTTCAATTCTGTGTATTCACCCATAAAAGCAGAGATATTACCGAGTCCGCATTGATTCATTCTACAGCACTCATGTCGTTTATCTTTGGTCTGGCTGGCCGCACATTACAAGGTGTATTCAAAAGTCCTATCTTGATTAATCACAAAAAAAACAAATTCCCCCGAGAGAACAATTTCTTGATAAACTCGTCTAAATAAACGCCTTAGTGTTGTTCAACTTCAGGCCTTAAAATAAACATTACTAATGATTTTTCATCTAAAATAACATTCTATTGCCATCTGGGTAAACGCAACGCCGTAAAATGCAAACACTGGTCTGTTTTGTTTCACTTCTGTTAATCCTTGACAATATTCTACTACTCTCTCAATCCTTAAGGGAAAAAAGTTGTCTCCCCCAGTCCCTCCTCTCTTCCTCCCCTCCCCTCCCATCCGAGATGGTAAGAAATCCCCCACTGATGAGGATGTTGAACTCTCAGTAGATCTGAATATACGGTATTCATAATCCCAACTATCAAGACTTAAATTAACGACCTGTCAGTCATGATATCCAACCAAATGAGTTTTAGCTGGGTTATATCCCCCAGGGGCTCCAGACTCAGGAATCAATCTAATGAATTAAACTGACTCAAACCGCAAAGCGGTTGAAACTGACAGCAAAGCCAAATAAGATCAGAGTATTAAAGTAATAAAAAAAGAAGTCTGGCTTGTGAACGTCAAGTAGTTCAATCTTACCTGACTTGAGACTCGTGATCTCGGAAATGAGTTTTCCATTGACGAACGTTCGGCTGTTTTCACAAGGAGAAATCTTGACAACATCTAACGAAAATATCAAATAAAACAAAACACTTTACTCAAAATAACAAGGTGGGGAGAAGTTTTTAAACTGATTAAAATTCTTACTGCGCTTTTTTTATTAAAGAAAAGAGAAACCATCTGCAATCTCCACAGAAAAATTTTGTTTTAAAAATTAAGTTTAATTATTAACTATCATACTAGAAGGAGCGCGCCTCGAAATTTTCTGATAATTTGTTTTTTTGTTATTTTTTTCCCAAAGAAAAATGATTATCAAATATTCTTGCAAATCATTCTTTAAACTCGTTTTCTGACGTCATGGACCATCTGAATGAGCGCGCAATCGTCAGTAATGGCATAGTTAGTAGTCCCCCTCTATTAGCTATGGTAATGGTTTCTTCGTCATTTTCTTATCTTTCGCTTTAATCTTTATTTCGTTTTGTTGACATTTAATTCTGATTTTTTGGCGCGTCCTTGCCCCGCAGTTACCTTCGTTTAAGTCATCTGATATAATACATTGCGCGATTCGTTGCCGAGATGGGGACCGGTGAATAGGTACTTATAGAAATCAACTACCTGGCCCCTAAATGTCTATTTTATTTAATCAGTGAGATAAAGACAACTAATTTTCTCTCAAGAAGGTTGCGCAGAAGAATAGGTAAATACTATTTCTGTAGAACTCCAGAAAACTATCTGTAGAACCCATTTTTTGACCCCAAAAATCTATATCATTCAATCATTAAAATAAATCAAGAGATTTAGATATCTCATCCTCTTTCAAGAAAGTTGCTGCTTTGATTTCAGTTTATTTTCAGCGTGAATTTATTACGTTGTTTTTCATTAAAGAAAACAATTTTATAAAGTGTAATTATTACATTCGTGTTTGACAATACGATATTGACAAGATAACTGGGTGGTATAATGCGTGGGAGGGCAAATGAACACCTGGCAGGTGTTGAACTCAAATGCTGTTCATCTTTTATTTTAGTTTGTTTTTTAAAGCATCTGAAACCATTGACTTACTTATGTTGCTCTTAGGTGACTGACTACTTTAGATCGTCCAATTTGAGCCCACGGTTAGCGCGCGCACAGAAACCGCTGAATTAAATACCAAATTTTATTGAAGAACCATACATGTTTTGAACTTCGACAGGGCAAAACCCTCAAATTTTGCACGGGACCATATACTTTTCTTTGCATTTTCCAAAAGAACAGGTAAAAATCAATCCTTTGACAAATTTTGAAATAAACATGATGACTTTGACATTTTGAAAAATCGCCACGAGTGATTTTTTTGTCGTCATTTGGGCACAATTTTCAGTCAATTAAATGAAGAAAATGATGAATTTTGGGCTTACTTTTTCTTTTTGAAGTTTCAAATATATGTCCTGAGAAAATCACTTTCGTTACATCGTTTTTTCATTTTGGGAAATGTTTTTTTTTTGTACGAGGCTTGGTTTTTGCCATTTTTTCTCTTTCGAGAATTCATAAAGTTAACCCAGGGTATCATAAAGTCGGTTGTGTTCAAAATTCAATATCTCGAAAACGAGCTCGGGACACCCGATTTTTCTCTCCATTTTTGGAATCAGTATTAATTTCTCTATAAAATATCTTTCTAAGAACATTTTCTAACGACTTTAGTTGCGAAAGTATCAAATGTTAATAAATATCTTTAAAAAATAAAAAGCTTTTTGCGAAAGTAGTCAGTCACCTTAATAAAGTAGTATGAAAGCCGGACTGACAGGCTGTAAACATGTTGAAGATGTAATGACAGTGAATTTCTAATGAAATGCTGCCAGAATAAATACGATTTAATGTTGTTCAAGTGGTTAAGAAATGGAGAAAAGTTCCTTATTTTTTAGGTGATGTTTATCTAACGAGCAGTAGTGTAGCAGTCGCTGTTTTTATTCTTATAGACGGCTTAACAAACGTCTAGGATAGCGGGTTCGTGTTGGACTAAACTTTTCAAGATAAAAATTTAATCAGGCCAAGAAAATCCTAGTTAATAATGTATACCGTGAAATTCAATCTTCTGACGTTATATAAATAAGGATTGACTTACAATTAAACTTGCTAATAAAGTTTTTTAGTGGTTTTAACTATGGCAGGATTGGTGGACTTCCCGCCGGCCGGAACGCCATGAGATAGCCGAAGTAGATTGAACTACGCTATCTAACATTGGGTAATCGAGTTCCTAACCCTTGATACAATATTTTCAGTATTAATTCTACATGAGGTGAATAGTTGAATGGTGAAAAATTTCTTCATTTGAGAGATGCGTCTTTAAGTTATAAAGGTTTATACTTGCAATATGTCAATGACTTTGACGTCACCCCAGGCTTATTAGTGTATTTGTTTTACTTGTAATGCTAAACACTGGCCATGATGAGACAACAAATTTGCAGTAGACATTGTGGAAACCACGATAATAAGGATGACGCTTTTAAATACTGTTTTTGTGAATCAGCTCAATTTTGTATTTTTAATGAAGCCTGGGTAGACGTCACAGTCATTATAACTTAATTAAAGCCAGGCTTCATTCAAATGAATAAATATTTCACCATTCAACTATTCACTTCATGAAGAATCAATAATGAAAGTATTGTATCAGGGGTTGGTGCACTTTAACAAACTTTTCACAAGCAATAGTTTGACGATCACACAGAGTCTGAATTATTCATGAATTTGTTGAATTGTAATACAAACACTCACGAAAAAGAATGGAGCCTTATCCGTACATACACCAAAGGGCAGAAGGCCTTAAAAGCAGTTATTATGGGAGCATGCAAACGAAACAAAAAGCATTGCATCGACCCGGTAGCCTCGCTTGTATGATTCTTAAAACAAAAGAAAATCTCATTACGGGCTCGACAGTAATATTGGAGAGATTTAGCATCAAGAGAAGAACGTCAAAGACGACGGCGTGGGCGATTTTTTTCCGTGCTCGCGCCATCCTCTCGAGGGTAAACGTTCTCGACAGGACGTGAGAACGCTGTCAATGGCGCCCTATCGAGGACGTTAACCACGTTAGGACAACGCGCACATGACAAAAAATACGCACGCGCCGTCGTGTTTGGCGTTCGCGTCTTGATTCTAAATCACTCTAATATCTTGCGTGCAGCCCGACGCTAACTTTGGTTAACCACAATCACGTTTGGATGCACGTAGGCTACTGTAATAAAAGCGAATGTCGTCAGGCCCATGCGACACCTCAACTCGGATTCTAGGGGATCTGACACGGTGGAATCGAGATTTTTAGATATTATTTCATCGTTGGACGTGCCTGGGTTCGAATCGCACATTTTCACATAAGATTTTTCTTTTTTAAAAACATCCTTTTGACTTTGTCTTTGGATTAAGATCCTTGATATTGGCACTGTTATCTTAAGGAAAATAATAATTAATATTGATATTTCTATAAAACCCTTAATATTGGTATTTTTTTAGAAATACAAACTGGATTTCTTGTCGTTACCCTACTGGAGCTGCTACCTGTCTTTAAAAAAATGAGCCTTTCCAAGTTCCTGTCCGATAAATGAGTGCTTGGGAAGCGCTAACCTTCGTCGCTTTTTTGATTGGCCCAGCACTGAAACGCCACTGATATAAGGTGATTGGAAGTAGTTTTTTTCACGAGCGCACCAAACATTTTCATTTGGCGCAATGAACAATTTATTAAATGCGCACCTATGGTTTTTATACCAAATATCAAGCTAAGTTTTGAATGGTGTTAAAATTATTTCGATCAGAATTATCAAAATAGCGTTAAACGAATATCCTTGAAAATGGTTTTCTCGAATATCTCGCAAAATTGATGAGCTTCAGGCAGGCGATAAACTTGATTGACAGATGTCTACTGTCCGACTTCTTATTGTCTCGAACAGCTCGTAGCAATAAAAACAGTGGTAAAAAGTGTTTCTAATAGTTTAAATTATCACTGAAGTAAACACACTTACTGTTGGTATTTTCAAAGACGCAATGTTCATCCAAAATGTGTGTTCCGCTAAGCTGAACATCTTGATGACTCTTGGCTTGAGCACTACCAACCCTGAAATACGACAAAGGTAATAGCTTTGAATACGGAGAGGTGCAAACTGACTGGGGGAGGGGGTGGGGTGTACCGTGACCGTACCACTAACCTTGTAATACCATCCTTGATGTAGTATAACAAACACTCAGATATCAGTGGATACTGACTGTAATGTGTGTACTGTGGGGGGTGGGGTAGGGGTGTACTGTGACCGTACCACTAACCTTGTAATACCATCCTTGATGTAGTATAACAAACACTCAGACATCAGTGGATCTTCATTCAAGTTCACTATATGTGGACTCTATCAAAGGAAAACAAATAAACATGTGTTGCCAGGGGCGGATCCAGGAATTTTCCAGAGGGGGGGAATTTAGGATTCAAATGTACTAAACAATAACAATACTGGATCTT
>OCZR010078376.1:0-12749 GCA_900234385.1 Anemonia viridis
CCCCCCCCCCCCCCCCTGGGGTTTATTTGCATTTGAATACACAGAAAATTAAATTGGGAATTTGAGTTTTTTTTAACATGACAACTGCGGGTCTTTATCTGTCAAGAGTTCCTTTCAGTTTTGAAGTCTTATTTACTTAAGCTTCTTATATATAAAAAAAAATAAAAAATCAGTGAACAGCGCCAAACAACCGTAAATAGTGAATCTGAAAATAAATGTTAAAGTGACATTACAGCTGTAATAGTATTTAAACCAAATACTAGTGGGTGATTGGTTGCTGAAATAGTAGTCACTCTTGCAAAAAGGAAAAGTTGAAGATAACAATTTATTATTATTCCAACTTTTGACTATTACGAAATATACTTAACTGATGCTCTCCCTCCCCACATATATACTGTATACACCTAGTTCAAAAAACATTGTCGGGGAGAACGGCGAACGGTGATTGTCCAGCGGAGATTGCACGACCGAAAAAAATCTAATTATACGCTTCTCTTACAAAATCGAGCCAATATTTATCACTGACTATCTTACAGTATAAGACAGCTATTATTCCCCATCAATTATCAAAATCTATGGCTTCTTTCGGTCGTGCATTCACTGTTCGACAATTGACGTTCGCCGTTCTCCCCGACAACGTTTTTTGAACTAGGTGTATATGAAAAATTCCTTTTTAAATCGAATATTTAAATTTAAATTGCATTTGAATATTTAAAAAGATTTGTTCACAATTAAAGTGCTAGGCTTATGAAAATGATTCCATCCCTGAAAAATATACTATATAAAAACTAGACATGTTATATAGTTCATTGTCAAAATTTTAATTTGATCGGATACCGGGAAGATATTCTATTTAGCCTGGGAAATTTAGCGTTTTCGGTCCGCTATTTAACGGATGCGTTCCTGTCAGGTTGTTAGCAATTCAAAGGAGGTGACATGACGTCATAAGCGCAACGCTTGAAAGTTGAGGATTCTCCCTTGTCATTTTCTGCAGATATTTTCGGAATTTATAGAGTCGAATATGGCCAGAGTCAGTATATGAAGAGCAAAGGCACAAGCTAGTGCGCATATGAAGTTACGAATAAATTAAATATAGCTCAACTGACCAAGCTAATCCGGCTGTGAACGAACAATGGCGGACTAATTTTTTAGCGATTTTAAAAAAGAAATTCATTCCCTTGAAGATTTTTTTCGTTAATTCGTTAACTATACGATCTCTTTGTGCATAAACTCACAAAGAAGTGATGATTTACCGTGTTTTTTTTAATAAGACTAAAATAACTTCAGTTTTTGGCATCTTTTCCCAGACTTTGTCTGTAGGAAACAGAATTTTGAATTAAATACAGGTTGTTCAATTAAACCCATGCTGTTCAACCTGCTGACACTAACTTGTTTACCAAAAATGAAAAAAAGAAGAATGCTTCACTATAATAGAAGTGCTAGACAAAGACAACAAAGAGTACAAAATTAATCTCAAGCATTTTCTACATTCGCACGTGTAATAGCTACATGATATTCTCACTAAATATAAACCTTGTACAGTTCTATCACTGATGATGGCGTACTGGTACGCCGAAACATGTCTGCTAATAAACCGCCTAGGCGTTGGCTGAAAATTGTGTTCGTTTTCTTAAAATTATTTTGAAAAATATATTCAAATATTTTTTAGGTCAAAATAACGTTTTTGTGACTTCTTATCGCTATAAGAATCATATTTCTAATTAAATTTTAGAAAACAGTATGCCATAAAAGTGTTGGTAAGTTATCAAGATAAGGATATGAAACTATATAGATATTTGTAATTCTAATTCTTTCGAGATAAATATTTTTTTGTCAGGCCAACACGTATATTTTTTTAGATATTTTCATTTTACTTTTCTAGAACAATCTTTTTTCACTTCTAAAGTGTTTCCAGAAATACCTCATGGAAAGCAAACGCTACGGGAAAACGGATAATCGAATGATCCGGAAAATTCCTGATTAAAGTGCCTCGAAAGATTCGTGACCTTAAAACTAAAACACTGGAATTACTCAAGGTGATGTTTATATGTTAGTATGCTAAATATAACATTGTTTAGGTTATTCAATAAAGCTAACTAAACAAAGGGTCTGTCTCGAGTCGGTCATAACAAATTTGCAATAATAAGCAATTATTGGACGAGGTTGAACAAAATATCATGATTTATTAGTGGCGAGCAGGCACAATTATTTTTGCCTGCGAGACACTAGCAAATCACAATATTTTGTGAAAACAGAGTTCAATAATTGTTTTATCATTAATATTATTTTTTCGCAGAGCGTGCAGTCAAACATATTTTGTGAAAACCGAGGGTACGAGTCAAACATTGACTATTGCGCATGAGCAGATCATTATTTGTAGGCAGTTATTTGCAGTTCTCTCTACCAATCAGAATCACGAAAAAAATTATATGAATGATAATGAAATTGTTTTTTGTTATTAATTAGTTAGATCAGTAGATTGTTTTATTCCCAAATTGCTCGAAGTTAGTGCATTTTTTTCATTATATTTTCCTGACGAAATTTATTCATCCAGTTAGGCTAATTTTGAAACTCTGAGCGGATTTAGCAAATCAGTGACCATTGCGAGCATGAGAAAACAGCTGAAATTGATAAAATAAAAAAATAAAAAAATATAAAGAATCCTGGTCAACAAAATTGTACTGCGCACCGAAACAATGCAATCCGCCGCCATTTTCTCTGCCATGCAAAATGGCGGTTTTCTAGGTGAAGTTTGGGAATCCAATTCCATCGGCATTGTTCAGTTATTCAAGCAAGAAATTTAAAAGCATCAAGATGTAATTGTTAGTAGTCATTTTATGCTGACGAATCCAAAAGTAAACTTTGTATATAAACAATGACATAAGCGCGCAGAGCATTGTGGTTGACTAGGATTTTTTGAAAGTAACATAACACAAATTGACAAGCTCATTGACAAATAAATACAACGAAATATTTATAGAACACAAAGACAAAACACAGACCAAAACGAATCAACAAACAAACAAATAATGCTATCCAACAATGGATTGTGCGCCAAGGTAAAGGTCTGGTCTTTACTTGCCTGATGTGCCACTGATGATGATGTTGAGTAACCATCGAAATGTCGTGTTGTTATCGTTAATTTTATAATCAAATGTTTAGAAAACTGTAGATAAGGTCAAGGTCGAAAAGCAAACAAAAATCGTTTCCATGACGCTATGTACCTGTACCTTTCATATCTTAGAATTTTATCTGAAAACTCCTACGCCAACGCGTCAGTTTTCTTCTTCTTAAGGTTATTCGAATTTGTGCTTTATTCAAATACTAGACGTCTAACGGGCGTTCACTCGGGCTACATGTGGATGATGCATTACGTCAGAATGTAAAATCGTGACATGACTATAGATAGATAGGCTGATACTTAGAAAACCGAAACCTAGACTCGACCTACCTTGTAGGTAGCCCGAGTAATAAGTGCTTCTTTGCTGTGCTGTCAAAGACTAAACGTGGCTAATGCTGATTCAGACTTTTTACTTTCATACATGCGTTCTTTATTTCTACTCAGGAGTGTTCTATTTCTTTAATCACAATCGTGCTTCTAGAGCCTGTAAAAGAATCGCATCTCATGAGCATTAATTTGTTGAATCTGCTGCATTTGGGGTGTATCGTTTACACATACAAGATAAGTGGTGGTCAAGTCAGTAAACAACTACAAATGTTTTTCTTTGCCAGCCTTGTTCATTCCATTCTGCTTTAGAACTTCCAGTAAATCTAGGCGCGGGCAGTTATGTTTCAGTGGATTTTTATTTGAAGACACGCTGTTGAAATTGATCCTATTAAAATTAAAATTTCACTCAGCTCATGCGGTGAGTATAATTTAGAATAAATTTGTAATCACTGAAAAATTTACGAGTCCTGATTTATTCTAAATTGCACAAAAAAAACCGTGATTATTGGTTAATCATATACACACAAAATTTTTTACCAACAAGTACTTTTATTTCCTTTTGTGGATAATTCATTCACGTGTAACTTCCAAGAAAGTCCCATAGCCAATGTGCATGAGCTCGAATTTCTAGCACAAAGCATGATGGGAAACTGAGTTCTTTTTTGGCTCCTAAAAATTCATCTGACAATGTTTCCTCTGACATTTTCTATGGAAATGTAACTACTTCAACAGACCAAAATAAAAAAAGGAAATTTTGTCTGATATTTCCTTTGACTTCCCTGTTCCATTTTAGCAGGACTTGGTTACCCAGAGTGCTTCGTGAGCTTTGATGCACATTGTATGTGTATAACCAGAAGTTCATAACTAGAAGTGTCCATCTTCCGATATATGAAATTGACGTCGGCACCGTAAATGATGAAGCAGGTAGTACCAAACAAAAACTGTCCAGAAAATGTTTTAAAGAGCAACCGCTTCAAGCGCGCGCTGTTTATACACACGCGCGCATTTCGTCATTCGCGCAGCGCATGTTATTTCGATGAATGTGATTGGTCGAGCGCCCCTGCTTGGTCACTTTCGGTGCTGATGTCAAATTTACTAAAAATAACTCATTGGTAAAACACATCGGACACAACCTCAATACCTGATGGACACTTCTAGTTATGAACTTATTGTATAGCGTATATGCATGACTTTATTTATGTCGGTCCCGGAATAACGTATTTTATCACTTGAAAAGTAGTTGATTGTAAGAAATACATTCATTGCGTTCACAATGATTTTCATAATTGGATTCATTTTATTCGAGTATTAGGTGAATGAAGGCTTTTTAGAACGCCTTGGCGGGCAAGTCAGAATTAGTTTATCAATCAATCAATATTTATTTCAAACCATCAGAATGCTCTAAGATATTTACAAACAAGTTCCATATTAGATTACATCTTGTCTTGTTGGTATGTCAGTTGGCGGTGTTCTGCAGTTAAGACAACCAATTGAGTCACAATATCTGAAAGGAAAAAAGTGTTTACATTAGACTTGCGTATCGTATTGATTCTCGCAGCAGTTTTTGTATGACTGTGCAAAAAAACTTCGCCGAACTGACGCGGTCATGACATGGCAAGGCACTGCAGCCAGACCAATTACATTGTATAAGAATGTACTCTCTACCTAATCAACTGCTCTAAACACGCCGCAGAAACAAACCAATCATATTATGTCAGAAAAATAAGCTAATTAATGTACTAAAAATCATCACTGTCGGCGGCAAGGATGGATGGTAGATCTGAGAATTAGGGATGGATGGTAAAGCTGGGAAGGATGGATGGTAGATCTGAGAATTAGGGATGGATGGTATAGCTGGCAAGGATGGATGGTATAGCTGCCAAGGATGCCTGGATGGTATAGCTGGGAAGGATGGATGGTATAGCTGGGAAGGATGGATGGTATAGCTGGGAAGGATGGATGGTATAGCTGGCAAGGATGGATGGTATAGCTGCCAAGGATGCCTGGATGGTATAGCTAGGAAGGATGGATGGTATATCTGGGAAGGATGGATGGTATAGCTGGAAAGGATGGATGGTATAGCTGGAAAGGATGGATGGTATAGCTGGAAAGGATGGATGGTATATCTGGGAAGGATGGATGGTATAGCTGGAAAGGATGGATGGTATATCTGGGAAGGATGGATGGTATAGCTGGGAAGGATGGATGGTATATCTGGGAAGGATGGATGGTATAGCTGGGAAGGATGGATGGTATAGCTGGGAAGGATGGATGGTATAGCTGGGAAGGATGGATGGTATAGCTGGGAAGGATGGATGGTATATCTGGGAAGGATGGATGGCATATCTGGCAAGGATGGATGGTATAGCTGGCAAGGATGGATGGTATAGCTGGCAAGGATGGATGGTGTAGCTGGCAAGGCACAATGGATGATGCTTTATCAAGAAACTCCAGTGGATAATATCTTGAAAGGCAGTGTAATGATCTTTTTATCCGTATCTCTTCTTTTTTCTCTTCTTCCTCTCCTCGAGTTGCCTTCGTGATGCATTGTTCTCTTCTGACTGAAAAAAAAAACATGTCCATCAAAAAACTCACAACAGTTTCTTACCTAAGGTAAGAAGTTAAAAATGGAAAAAACGTTTCAGCAATAATTCTTGATTTAAAAAGAAGCAATGAACATTGAATGTTGCCAATATATTACAAGATGCAACGACGTCATTACATTTCACAGTTCCATGTGCTTCACCATGGTACTGAAATGGTATTGAGTCGAGATGCCATTATTGAGAAAACGCTTATAATAAGTAGTTTAGACGAACTGCAGATCCAGGTTTCTCAATAAACAAAAAGAGGCAATCGGCATCTGACATTGTCAGTATTTGTAATAGAAGACCAAAGTTCGACACCTTCCATGCCAAATTTACATTACCATATAATTTCTGAAATATCATAATGATATCGAGACAACACTGAGAAAACGTGATTAAGTAGCTCAGTTGAGCTACAAATTCCTTGTTTCTCAATTTTGCAGGATCAAAGCCGATCGACATGCTTCTGACAGTGGCGGATCCATGGTTTTTCAAAACGGGGTCCAGATCGGGGAATAGATTGCTGTGACGTCATATGACGTCATATAATTTCAACGTAATATTTTTTTCACTACCCACTTGAAAAAAAAGGGTGCAGCGGACCCCTTCGCACTACCCCTAGATCCGCTAATGACTGATCCACATGTACCACGCTACTATGTCTCATACCATGAATGAAATATCAAAACGATACCATGGTACTGATAATATCATTAGAGTATTTGGAAGCCATTGAACAAAATGTGATAAAGTGCTTCATATGAACAACACTGAAATCCAGGTTTCTCAATGTTACAGGATCAGAGATCGACACTTTTTTACCGCTACAGTTCCATGTTTCATACCATGGTACTGAAATGTCAGTATTGAGATGTCATTGAGGCAACGTGATAAAACAGGTTTCTCAATGAAATATAAATAGAGCTATTGCGACATTGAACATTTTCAATGCTACAGAAGACAAAGATCGACACCTTTATCAGCATTGAGATGTCATTGAGACAACTTGAAAAACAGGTTTCTCAATGAAATATAAATAAAGCTATTGCGACATTGAACATTTTCAATGCTACAGAAGACAAAGAGCGACACCTTTATCAGCATTGAGATGTCATTGAGACAACTTGATGAAACAGGTTTCTCAATGAAATATAAATAGAGCTATTGCGACATTGAACATTTTCAATGTTACAGAAGACAAAGATCGACACCTTTATCAGCATTGAGATGTCATTGAGACAACTTGATAAAACAGGTTTCTCAATGAAATATAAATAGAGCTATTGCGACATTGAACATTTTCAATGTTACAGAAGACAAAGATCGACACCTTCCATACTACAGTTCCATGGTCCATGTCATGGTACTGATATAGCATATAACTGAACTTCAGTCAGAACTTCAGTCTTTAAATAGAAACAGAAATCATCGTGACATTGAACAATGGTCAATGTGAAAACCTATGAACATATGAACAATATGTTATTGTGAAAACCTGGTGAAGTAGCTTTTCTGAAACAAACTGATAAGCAACTTAAATTGTGTTGCATTCTATACCACAACACTGTGTTAATTCATTTCATAGTACTGAAATATCATAACGTTTTGTGATTCCACCGTAAAACCCTCGTGAAGTAGATCCAAAACAATATCAATGAAATATATAGATATTAAAGAAGATTGGTAATAATTTCAATTGACTCAACAAATAATCGAAATATTTTGCAACAAGGGGAAAAATACTTTTGGAAAAGTTCCTGCCCCTCGGGAAAAGTTATATCATTTCATATTAACAGTGTAAATGTAGGCATAGACAATTAAGTTGAAGTTAATCAGTGCATCAGGAAATTACATATATTATGTACAAAACTACTTACAGTGGTATAAGTAATATCTGGAAAAAAAAGAATGCTTTGATATCAATACATTCAACACAAACACCAACAGTTTGTGGCTCTACTAGTATTAGCTAACAATATCTGTAATTGTAAATGCTTTACTGCAGATGCATCTGCACAGGGTTAGCCTCGATTACGAGTAAAATATTCACAAATACCAACAAGAAAGAAGAAATTGTCGACCTTAAACAAAGCAAACTACTTTGAATTCCACGAGCTGTTCTGGTAATTGTGAATATATTACGTGCAATTGAGGCTAACCCTGTAGAAATGCGTCTGCCGGCATGCGTGGAAGCGGTCATTCACTGGCAATTGGAAACTGGGGTATTGTTTCCAATTCTCGTGAGATTGAATTTCTCTTGTTTTGTCCTCCGCATAGGATAATACTAGACTAGAAACGGGCCAAAAAGTAATTTTGTTCACTTTTTAAAAACAGTTAAAACAAACCTTGTGGAACAGGCTTGATGCCACAGGAAGCCCGACTAATCTTTATTGCGAGCTGCTCTAATTCATCAAATGTTTCTGCTGTGTAGACATTTTCTGGTTTGCTTGCCACTTGTGTCAGTTCATCCTTATCAATGGCCGACGATTTCCCAACACCGAGTGAATATATTTCTATTCCTTTGTCTTTCATTGGCTGTGCAGCAACGCCAAGATTTGTAAACGGTTCCCTGTCTTTTGTTTGCTTTCCATCCGTGAACAAGATTAGAATCTTGGACACAATTAAACATTATATTAAGAATATCAGACATTAAAGAAGGTAGTCTTAATTCCTGAAAAGTGCTGATGGTCAAAAATTCTGTTTTTATTTTTATCAAAAAATACCTTTTTAATATCATCACTTGTTCTCATACCAGCTGCTGGAGTAAACAGTTCGTCACTTGTCGTCTTGAGCCCACGATCAATATAGGTCAGTCCTTTCCAATTCCGATAGTTCACTGCTGCTATTTTAGCATTGATGTTAGCAGCTGTTCTCTCGGCTCCAGTAAAGGTATTGAACCCCACTTCAATTGATGTTTTAGTACTGTAAAGAATTATTGCCACATGGGAGCCTTCTTCGGAGACTTTGAAGGAGTCGACCATAGACTGGGCAAATTTCACAACTTTTTTCCATCTTTTGCTACCGATGCTGCCTGATGCGTCAAGTAATATTCCAACATCCAGTGGTTTGGTGCAATCTTCGACTAAAGAAGAAAAAGGAAAGAAAAAAATGAATGTGGAAATAAACAAAGTTAATGTGGCCCGCACCTATTGATTTGTTTGAAGGGTATGGATTTCAATCACATCTTTTTACATCAAACCCTTGTCTGATTTCCGATAAATTTGCAGTCATATATCATCAAGCCTTAAACTCTGTACCAGTAGTTGGTTTTCTACGGAATGAGTAAAATACGCAACTTCTAAGGACTGTATTGGCGCAAAACAGATTTGTTTTATGTATTCTTTTATGTCTCCCCACTGACTCAATGAAGTATGAAAAAACATTTTCCTGAATTTTTGGGTTTATAAGCATTTTTTGTTCAAAAAGCCATTTCTAATTAAGATCGTCATACTCATTTAAAGTCCCATGTAAAATTTTAAGGATTTGCCCTGTTGAAGTTCAAATAGCGTGTATGATTTTTAAATAAACGTTTTGGATGTTATTCATGCGCGCGCACAAAGTGGAGTCATATTTCTAGCTTCATGGCGATAATCGAGCGCAGAAGCTTCGTTTTTCTAGGGTAGGCAGCCATCTTAATAGGATTCACCAAATTATCATGCATTGTTGCCCAGTTTCAGTTCAAGTGCCATCATTTCGTTGTTTTCCTGTAATCACTGAGGTGTAAATACAATGATATGGGGATGAAGCTCAAACAAAGGACTCATTATCAAGAAAAAGACACGTGGCTTCAAATGATCTGGATAACACGAAAGCTATTAAAGGGTTATGTTGGTATATTACCGTGTACGTGCAGACATTGGACTTGGCCTTTCGCGTGCAGGTATCCGAGTATCAGTTCCGTTCAGGGGGGAAAATAACAAAAACAAAAACAACAAAAAAAGCTTAACACTTTGCCATTAGTGTGGTATTAATGCTGAGAACCGAACTTCATCCTTGTCCAGTTTTCGTGATTCGAATTCCACCGTGTTAGAATGCACTATTTGTAGAACTATAGCTTTCCGAATAGGGTAAAATCCATAAACCTAGCCAAACAGACAATAAATACACATCTATGTATTTTGGGGCAAAAATCACTATTTTCTTTTCTTGAAGACATTGTTTATCCTGTCGGGGCAAAGAATCAGTGCAAGTTCAACTCGGTTATTATCGTACCTCCTGCTGCCTGAAAAGAAGCCGATCTTTACAATGAGCCCCAGGAAAAAGGTAGAAACTTAGGTTAAAGAATTCATTGATTTTAGAAGGTATTTAGATTGTCTGATGGGGTTATCATTATATCAAGCGCGCGCGCCTGCAGTTTTTTTGTGAACTGAACACACGAAGTATTATTCGCCGTAAATATTCAGTCTCTTGAGAAATACAATTCTAGATAATGTTTCGATAACCCTTGCGTGATAAAAATCATGGAATAAGGTGTGGCAATAAAGGATATACCAATCTCAAAGTCTCTCCAAGGATACCGGCATCAATAAACCTCAACTCACAGTTAGTTTTAACTCGTGGATACGCGAAGCGTAAAAACGAGTTGTTGTTACATTAGCTGATGATGGGCCGCTAGGCCCGATAGTTTGGTTTGTAATGAATAACATTTGCATAAGGTCGTAATATCAGCAAGAGAGATAAATATTGTAAGAAACAAACAACTTTTTTAAAAGACATGTTTCGGCATGCTTATGCCATCTTCAGTTTAATGATTGAGAATGATTGAGTAATAGAGGTGAATAACATTTGGTTGAGTGAGTCTTCACATAGTCTCCAAAGTGAATATTAAAAGTTCAGTAAAACGGTTTTTGATCAGAAAATTTTAATGATCACCAACTTTGGAAATAATCACCAAATAAATGAGTATTTATGAAAGATAAACAGATTTCTGTTAAGAATAAATTAAGAAGCTTACCCTGGCAGTTTGATTCATCTACCGAAAGAAACACCAACCACGCGATGAAAGGAAGCAGCAGTCTTGGGTCCATCGGTGCATGGGTAAGCTAACTAGCGCGAAGAAAGCTCTACTGTTCCTCTAGCGGCTATCTAGCTCGACATTGAGTCGACAACGGTATAATCCCAAATGCAGTAGAAGAAAGTATTTAGGCTATGTCCGTCTTTCATCGTTGAACTGCGTTGCTATAGAAATCATATCGTTGCGTCAGTAGCTACTGATGTGATTGGTGGATTTGACCAATTGCATTTTGTTCATCTGATAGTTTTGTTGTCTAAGGCCGTAAAATAAGTGCAACTGGTTACGACTGTTGGCTTCTTAATCATCTATTCTTACAACGTACTTTCATCTTTTAAACCGTAAGAGAATCAATAGACCCTTTGCCAAAATGGCCGCTCATTAGCATTATTTTTTCAACCCAAAAACAAAATGAACCCTGAAATATTTTTCATACTTCATACCTCTACAAAAATCTAGTAAGTTCCATCGTAGAGATTTTCTACAGATTTTCATTGGAACTTACTAGATTAGATTTTTACACAGCTTCTAAGTGAAGCATATTCTTTAGTATTTCAGGGGTCATATTGTCAAAATTATGCTAATGAGCGGCGACCATTTTGGCAAAGGGTCTATTGATAAAAACAGGGATATGCGACAAAGCTGCATATATATATATCATATATATAAAATATATGATATGGTGACATTCTGCACATACCTTTATGCAAAATATGGCTTCCATATCATCTTCTCCTTCCGAAAATAATAATAAAAAGTAAAAAGAAACAAAGAAAAAGAAATCCTGTTAGCAGCAATCAAACAAGAAGGGTCCTCTCGTGATCACACATTAACCCGAGTTATCTTTTAAAATGAATTCTTTTGACAACTTGTTTTTACTAATGTTATAATGTCAGCAATGTTGTCGTGTCAAGAAATCAAGCAGTAAGTAATATTCATTTCATCACCTTGACACAGGTTAAATTTTTCAGACAAAAGCCGACTAAAAAAGAATGTAAAATACGTATAGCAAGGCAGGGACAGATCCAGGAATCAAAGAAAAGGTGGGCCATATTTGACTATGTAAAGTCCAAGATGGCGTGCGCTTTAGATGAAAATTCCTGCGAAATATGTGCAGAAAATGACAAGGAAGAATCCTCAACTTTCAAGCGTTGCGCTAATGACGTCACCTCCTTTGAATTGCTAACAACCTGACAGGAACACATTCGTTTAATGGCGGACCGAAAACCCTAAATTTTACAGGCTAAATAGAATATCTTCCAGGTATTTTATCAAATTCAAATTTTGAAAATACACTATATAACATGTCCAGTTTTATAAGGTATATTTTTCAAGGATGGTATATCATTTTCATAAGACTAGCCGACTTTCACAAAACTTTTATTCTCATGTGATACAAAGTTAACATGCCTGCTTCGTAAAGGGTCATCCCCTGCTGGAAACAAAGATTAATTGTTTCCCATTTCCGACAACTTGTCATCGTCTTGAAGAAAACACGTGTCATTAACCAAAACTTGTCATTGGGTACCGTTTGGCCCTTTTGACTGGAACTGAGCCGTACGTGAAAAAACAAATTCCAACTTGACTCTATCCACAATATAAACTGTCCATCTTTATCATAGTGTCCTATGTCAACAGTATGCAGCCATCCATCTTGTTACTCGGGCTACCTGCAAGGTAGGCCGAGTCTAAGTCTGAGTTT